>RJWM01048262.1:0-11565 GCA_004363535.1 Dasyprocta punctata
AAGGAGGTGGCTCTGAAAAATGTGTCTGTGCCTCTGGCCTGAACTCCCCGGCTGTGAGAATAAATCCAGCAGTGTCAGGACAGCATTCCAAGACTGTGGCGGGGCAAGGCCCTCTGTCCTGCAGGTGAGCTCAGGACACTGTCTGCGTGGCAGTGGACACAAAACATTGTCTGTCTGAGCTTCAAAGGCATTTTGTTTTCTTAGAATTTTCTGTAAGCCCCATAGGTTCACCCTATTCCTGCCACCTTCGTACAGGGTAGCGAATGAGCGCTCCATTCTGTCCCTTCTTCTGGAACCACAGGCAGGATCAGCAGCATCCATTTGAGGAAGATACCCTCAACCCAGACCAACAAACACTTGTTTTCTGTTCTTTTTCTTTTATCCAGGGACTGAAGAGAGCAAATCGAGTAGCTTTTCAGTTCTTCCACATGTCATCATGAACTTTTAAGTAGATTTGCTAAGCGGGGCAGAGTTTGGTGATGAGACAAACGAGAATTAGGAAGACTTTTCCTTATGGCAGGGGGAGCTGCTGCTTTATTTCCAGCAAATTAGTTTGCAGATAACAGACTTGAAGTGACTGCAACAGCCTCGGGGTGGATACCTCCTGAGTTCTAGTCATGGCTCTTTCTCTGATTTGCTGCAGGGTCTAAACAGGCTGTGTAACCTTCTTTAGAAATACTTTTGGGAGGAGTTTGGGGGACATGGTCTCACTAGGTAAAGCCAGGCTGGCTTTGAACTTGCTGTGATCCTCCTGCATTGGAAAACCCAGGCATGTGCCACTGTGTCCTGTTTAAATGGGGCTCTCGTTTCTCTTTTACCTAGTGAGAGAGTTTGGACTTCGGTACCTCCAAGAGTCCTTCGAGCCCTCTCTGCTTTTGATGTTAAAATTCTAACTCTTACGTTAAGGTTTAGTAGGGACCTCTGATGTGTGGTACAACGATGGCTGCTAATAATAATCCCAACAGGAATGAGTTTCTTTGACATTGCTTAACTTTGTAGTTTTGACTCTTCTTGCTCACGCACACACAGAAGGTGACAGGTGACCTCCCTGCTGTACCTCTGGTTGAAGGTTCACTGAACTTGTGAGGTCGATTCACAGGCAGAATGAACCAGGAGCCTCTGAGCGATGGCAGGAGGCCAGGAAAGCAGGGCTCCCTCAGCCTCCCTTGTCACGCTGCCTGCCAGTGGCCCTGCTGCGTGTGCCTGGGCTGCCAAGGTTCTTGGAATTCCCACTTAGGCTGGGGTCCTGCGTTGGGTTTGTAAGTGTTCTCTGGAGTGTGTTTGTGTCTGCTGTGTCGTTCATGCCGAGAGCAGAAAGGAGCCTGCACATTTCTTCCCTCCTGGCCCTGCACTTTCTGCCTCATGACTTCATGTGTAGAATTTTCTTCGAAAGGACTGCAGGCTCCATCATCCATTCAGTGAGAGCAGATTACGTGGGCTCTCCTTCCCGTAGTGACTGCTTAGCAGCTGTTGAGATGCTCTGGTTTGTTTGTTTGTTTGTTTGCCAGTATACTGAATATTGAGCAGATCAGGGCTGGCAGCCTTGACTTTCTCTCCAGAGTCTCTCAAAGAGAAGTCAAGTTGGTCTTAGCCTGGGAGAAAGGAATATTATGTCCAGCTGTATTGAACTGATTTGTTCTCTGAAAATGGTTTTGTTGCTAACAGCTGCCTTACAGAAGGTGTTTCTGGTCTTGGGTGCAAGTCTTTTGACTGACCCCTGTTTCTGAGGATTACTTCTTCTGTATCTTCCCCCAGATAGCTGCTGGGAGGGACTAATGAAGCAACTGTCTGGAGACCAATGTTTATTTCAACATGGTTGGAGTTGTTTTTGCTTCAGCTTTCAGAGCCAATAAAGCTGGTTATTAGATTCTGTAATTGCTGCTGTAATTACTCTCTTGGAACCAGCAAAGGCATAATTAAATATGGAGATTCCAAGTTCTATTTTTTTCCATCTAAAAGCAACCTCTTACGCTTCTATGGGCCTGGGTGAGATTTCAATTACAAAAATCTTATGTTTACAAATGACACTGGGAATTCTTTGGCAGAAGAGGAGTTTCTTTGGATGCTTTTTCTTTGAATATTTGGTTAGATGAACAGCTCCTCATTAACTCAGTATTTTTTTTTTTTTTAATGCAACCATCAGGAATTTGGAAAACTTAGGTGAGGGCACTTAGGGAGCATGCATACAGCTTAGTCCTGGCTGAAAGTAAGGGTGGTCAGCTCAGGTCTTGAGATAAACTAGTTTAGTCCTTCTTACCAAGATCAAGGGAGATAGCCACCGTGGTGTGGTGGCACACACCTGTAATCTCAGCAGCTGGGAGGCTGAGGCAGGAAGATCCTGCAAGGTCAGCCTGGGCTGCATAGTGAGTTCAAGGCCAGCCTCTTGAGCTACACTGAGACTCTGCCTAAAAAAAAAAAAAAAAAAAACAACTGGGGGCCAAAAGCAACAACTAATCCTGGTTGGTTTAGTTGCTGCTTTTGGAGGAACTGTGGGTGATCACACTGAGGCAAAACCATTTTCACCTTGGCAGGTGGATCCCAGGATGGAATCCTAGGCTGAGAGAGTATGAGTAAAAGGATCATATTATCTATCCATGTGGCTTACAGAGAGACCACAGCTCAGTGTCCGAGACAACTGTAGGACTGGTGTAGCTCTGGCTCCAGCTCTGGCCTGCATCTTCTGGACATGAGAGAGCATGTGTGCATCTGGGAAGCACTCTGGAGTGCAGCACACTCTTTCTGCCTGAGTCTGCTGAGCCGCCTTCCTGGCTTTGATGCCCCTCTAAGTTGTATGCTAAAAATAATTCCTTTCTTTTCTTTTCTTTTCTTTTCTTTCTTTTCTTTTCTTCGTGCCAGGGATTGAATTCATAACCTTGCGTTTGCCAGTCGGGCGCTGTGCTGCTGAGCTATATCTCTGGCCTATAAATAATTTCTAGTATATGAAGAGGAGCATTGAAGCAGTAAAGGGAAGGCAGCCTGGATTTGGAGTACGATTCGGAATGTGGCCCAGCTTTGCCACAAATTCACCTTGTTTGCCTTGCTTGTCTTGAGTAGACTTTAAAACAAAATGATCACTGTGTGGTGGTGCATGCCTGTAATTCCAGTGCTCTGAGAGGCTGTGGCAAAACTACAAGTTCAAGCCCAGCCTGTGCAACTTAGACTAGACCCTGTCTCACTGAAAAATATGGTTGGAGTTTGTGTATTTTCTGTGACAGAGACTGCTGTAGTAGCCATCTTTAGGTATGGGGTTTTTGTTTTTTGGAGTCACGTTCTCACTATGTAGTTCAGGCTAACCTTGAACTCACTGTGTAATCCGAGGCTGACCTTGAATTCACTGTGATCCTCCTACCTCAGCCTCTCAAGTGCAGAGCACCACTGTGTTAAATAAATTTTCAGAGAGAAATCACTGGCTCAAAGGGCAGGAACATCGTTATTTTGTTACTGTGTGTTGCCATTATTACTCTTCAGAAGCATTGTAATAGTTTACGGATTTGTTGGCTTTGTGTATCATAGCATACCCTAACCAATTTTGTATTTGGTATACTTACTTCTTTATTACTTCTGTAATTTAGTTGGCACTTTCCTCCTGCCTCATTTTATTTTATTTATTTTTTGAACTCATGGTAATCCTCCTGCCTCAGCTTCCCGAGTGCTGGGATTACTGTTGTACACCACAACGCCTGACTCCTCCTACTTTATAATATTTAGAGCTGCCAGAGTTTTTTAGGTGTCTGCTTTGTTTAATGTGCATTGTATCACTCTCTGTAAGAAGCCTAACTGAGATCCTAAGTTGCTCACCTACACCAGCCAGAGTAGCCTTGGAGTGCATTCTTACTCTGAGTGCCTGGCATGGTGTGGATTTGGGTGTGCGTGGTTACAGGGAGTGTGCGCTCTGCTTTTGGGCTCATCTCCTGGCCGCACGTTGAAGTATGTGAATTTTCTTAGAAAACTGAATGTGGTCCTTGTGGAAGAGCTTAACCCTCTTAAAGGGAGGCAACAACTGAGATGCATCCAGTACAACAGGCAAGACTCAGTGACTGCATGGACAGTGCCCTGTTTCTGGGCTCTGAAATCCTGTTTTCTCCCCTGCACAGCGGCCCTCCAGGCACTGAAGCGCAAGAAAAGGTATGAGAAGCAGCTGGCGCAGATTGATGGCACACTGTCCACCATCGAGTTCCAGCGGGAGGCCCTGGAGAACGCCAACACCAACACCGAGGTGCTCAAGAACATGGGCTATGCCGCAAAGGCCATGAAGGCCGCGCATGATAACATGTAGGTGTCCCTGCTGGTGGGGGGAGGAGGCCCTGTGAGGCCTTTCACTGGGTCCATATCCCTGGGTGGACCCCTTGACTAATCATTCAAGCACCTGAGCTTAATTTGCCTGCTCTTTTGGAACCCTTCCTAAAATGGATTGTGTTCTCCACTGCCTTTAGAAGCAGATCTCATGGAATGAAAAAAATGCCCGAGTGATTCTGGGTTATTGTGATCAGCACACTTTCAGTCTGGAAGGTCCTTACCTGGTCCTGTTACTCAGGCCACTGATTACCAGGCTGGAGAAAAGCCTGTGACCCAGAGAGGGAAGCTGACTCACCCTAGGTTAAGTGTAAGTATGGAGAGAACAGGGGTTAGAATTAGTGGTCATGACTTTGCCATCCATGTCAAGGCCTTGGTACGTGTGAGACATCTGAGGGCTTTGGATCGCTCTGCTTTTGTTTTTTAACTTTCTGGTTTTTTTGTCTGCTTTTGATGGATTTTAAAAAATTATTTTTTGCCTCCATTCTTGCCATCAGGTTACAGCTGTTATGTTGACAGCATTGCTACCCACAGTTGTCCTTCCTTCTCTGGTGTCTCTTTTCTCATGTTTAGTGATCTAAGAAATTAGATAATCCAGCTTGTTAGAATTGCAGCTGAAGGCCAAGGTCAGTAGGTCCCAAACAAGAGCCTCTCCCATGAACACAATTGTACATTTGTTTTAGTTCTTAGGCTTGGCACCCTATATTTTGAGATACTTGGAGCTCCTCTTGCTTCCTTTTAGACAGAACAAGAGCTGGCAAAATGCAGCCTGTGAGCTTGCTGCCTATTTTTCTAAATAAAGTTTATAGAAACATTGTCATGCCATTAATTCCTTATTGTCTAAATACTTTTGTGCTACAAAGCAGAGTTGCGTAATAGGGACTGTATAGACTACAAATTCTAAAATATTTACTGTCAGGGCCATTACAAAAAAAAAAAAAATGTGTCACTCCCTGCTCTGAAAATGTGAGATTGCAGGAAGAATGGCCTTCATTTATGTGAGGATTTTTTTGAGAATGGTCTTACTGTGTAGCCCAGGCTGACCTTGAATGGCAGTCTTCTGCCTCAGCTTCCCAAGTGTTGGGATTATAGGCGTACACCAGCATGCCTAGCTACAATTCTCTGTTTTAAAGAGGAAGAGGAAAGTAATGGTGACAAGTACAGTGATTCCTCACAGTGGGGTTGTTCCATATTGTAGGGGGTGTGCCTAGGAAGCAGATTGTGTGGAGTCACATTTCTGCTTTTTCCTCTCAGTCTCTCTTTATAGAGACTGATAAACTAATATGACAATCTGTTCATTTCAAGGGACATCAATAAAGTCGATGAGTTAATGCAGGATATTGCTGATCAGCAAGAACTTGCAGAGGAGATTTCCACAGCTATTTCCAAACCTGTAGGGTTTGGAGAAGAGTTTGATGAGGTGAGTGGTTTCATATGGATCACATAATCCTCATGGATGACCCCCAGGCTGTCCCTTGATGTGTTCTTGAGGCAGGGATACGTGGTTGGAAATTACGCATTCTTTGCTCTCCAGACTTGGATATAGACAGGCATAGTGTTAACTCTCCTTGCTTCTGGATTTTGAGGGATGCAGTTACTGTTTGGGCTAGGCGGAGTGAGAGAACCCTCATTGGGCCCCTTCAGCAGGCTTCAGAATAGTACTTGGCTTCAGTGAGATCAGCCTGCATCTCACCAGGGTGGGCCCTGGCCTCAGCATAGCCTGGAGACGTTCACAGAATTTGCCCGTATAGCTCTGACATGAGGTAAAGGAAAAGCCTAGGGAGGGACATTTACGTCTGATCTCCCAGGTCCCTTCTGGACCTTGGTTACTTGTTGCCTTAGCAATTTGGGATCTTGAGTCTTTTGGGTTTTTAAAATAGAGTAGCAGCTCCTAGTGTTGTTACTTCATTATGCCTTAGTTTTGAGTCCCCTGAGGGTCAGCCCCTCTCTGCTGAATGAAATCCTTTATGCTTTCAAACTCCCATTGTAGAATGAGAAAGCAGCCTTCAGCTCTCACCCTTAGCTCCCAGCCCTGAGCTTTCATAGTTTGAGACTGGAACTGAATGGGCTTCTCAGGTTTCATTCAGTTCAGCACAAATTGCTGAGCATTCACGTAGGATGTCCGCTTGAGGGAAAGACATAGGAATGAAAAGATAGAGCCCTTCCTCCCAAGGCACTCACAGCCTGGCCCAGGCCCCCAGCATGTACAAACATGAGTGATCGAGACACCACACCAGTCTGAGTTGGAGAGTGTGACCCTGGGGTTCACTTCCCCTCTGACCTCAGAAGAGGGCGTCCACTGAGCACCAGGTCAGTGACTGGCTTCAGGGCCAGCATTCCCAGGGAGGGCTCTCTCACTCTATCTCCTTTTATAGGACGAGCTCATGGCAGAATTAGAAGCCCTGGAACAGGAGGAACTAGACAAGAATTTGCTGGAGATCAGTGGTCCCGAAACAGTTCCTCTACCAAATGTTCCCTCGATAGCCCTACCATCCAAACCCGGTAAGTCATCCTCCTGGGGGCTGCAGGGCACACCCTTGGTGCCCCATAAGTGCTCTTGTGGTCCGTTGACTTCAACTTGAATCTGAGCTTATGCAGGATTGAGAACCAGATAGGACGTGCTGTGGTGATCATCTGCCCTTTCCTAGTATCTCTAACAGGACTTTCTAATCTCAGCACTGTTGGCATGGACAGATGATTCTTGGGGTAGGAATGGGGGTAGGGCAGATGACCTGTGCATTGTTCGTATTTTGCAGCATCTCTGGCCTCTCCCTGCTAGATGTCTGTAGCAACACCCTCCCCTCCCATCCCCCCCGCAGTTGTGACAACCCAAACCATTTCTAAATATTGCCAAATGTCCCCTGGTGATGGGAGGTGGGGATTCACCTCCCAGTTAAGAACCTGTGTTCTAGCATAGAGGCACTTTGTTTCCCATGTCATCAAACAAGAGAAAGTTCAGGCCCCATGAGAAAGTGTTAAAGTTTAAGTCCAGAGCAGCCCATGTCTGGTCTGAGTCCTGTGCTGTGTGCATAAGAGCCCAGACCCTCAGAGGCAGCCCTGGGGGAAAGAGCCCCTTTGGCTCTTTCAGAGACCTGGTTCCACAAGACCATCATTTCCTTCTGCCTGTTGCAATTTCCCCTCCCTCCCACAGTGTGTCACCGTGGTAGAAATATTCTACACAGAGCTTCTAGAAAAGGAGAAATGGTTGACTTGGCATGGAGAGGGAACCCAGGCTACAGTGCATGGCTGGGCCGTGGTCCCTATCCTTTCCCAAGTGTGGAGAGGAGAGGCCCCCATGTAGTCAGCTGTCTGGAGCTGAGGGGTGTATAGAGGTGGTTCAGGCATCCCATGGTGGAGCTGGGGGGCTGCCAAGGATTAGAGCTTGTGTGAGGGTCATGTCCTATGCCCCACCTCCCCACCGTCAGGCACTCTGAGACTGAGGCCTGCCTGGGTAGAACAACCCCTCCTGACCTGGCTGTCCCTGCTGGGGGTGGAACATGAGTCAGCTTCCCTGGAGCTTTGCCTGGCGGCTTCCAGGCCTGAGGAGAGGCTAGGTGGGTATAGGGCAGGCTGTCTGGGCACCAAGGGGCACTACAGCCAACCCCGCTGAATTCCCTTTTCTGCCTTCCCACAGCCAAGAAGAAGGAAGAGGAAGACGAAGACATGAAGGAGTTGGAGAACTGGGCCGGAACCATATAATTGGCCCAGAGTAGCTGGGCCCAGACAGACTCTGATGGCCTGCGCAGCGGGCGGGCGGGCAGGCGCGTGCGTGTGCGGGCAGGCAGGACGGTGCAGGCAGGCAGCCGCCGGCGCTCGAATCTCTCTCCAAAGCAGGGGCTGCATCGCTGCTCACGCTCGCATAGCATGGCCTGCGCCCAGAGGGGCGGGCGGGGGGAGGGGCGGGCGGGTGGGAGGTGCCTGCTGTTTATAATGTTGAATTTCTGTAAAATAAACTGTATTTGCAAATCCAACATTGAGCTTCTGGACTACGCTAATGCCACTGCTGAATCCTCAATGGAAAGGGTCAACCATTTGCAGTTGAAATGATCTGAAAATGTAGCTTCTGTCGTAAGTCAGTTGACTTGTCACACATCTCTGTAAGACTTGTATGGTACTGGCAGAAAGTCGTTTTTTAAAAGCCATAGGCTTTTCTTGTCTTTAGCTGTAATAATGCTGGTTTTGGTTTCCTCAAGAACTGTGTTTCTGTCTGTCACCTGTGTACTGGCCCCTGTGTTTACCACTTGCCCTCTTCACTCCCACCTCCCGGTCTTTTGGAGTTTGTGACACTTGATTTAAAATGAATGTGTTCTCTTGAGAGCAAGTGAGATTGTTAGAGGTAAATTCCAGCTATACAGTTTTCTAACATAGCTCTAAGGTCCTTGTTGCTGTTTGTGATAACTGATAGATAACTCATTGGAAACATGTGCATACATTTATATTCAGATGAAATTATGGTTTGCACTGTCTATTAAATATCTCAATTAATTTTCATACTTTGCTGTTGTGTTCAATCAGTCTGTCATTTGACTTGGGCGCTGAGCCTTTCCAGGGCCGCGTGGGGTCCAGTGGCGTCTGTGGGAACATGGAAGACTCAAGCATGACCTCATTCAACAGTTTGAACCAAGCAGCAGAGCCTGTCTTACTAGAAATCCATTCTGGTGAGTGGGCTCTGGGGCAGCTTCAGGATTTGCCCTCCTCCTCTGCCAGTGTCTGTGGGCAGTGCCAGAAGAGCCTCTGCCCGCCCACAGACATTGGTAGAGGAAACCATGGTGCTCCCTGCCACACAGGGCCGGGGTGATGCGCTGAAGAAAATGGCCTCTCCCAGAGGGAGGAAGTGTAGGGCAATGACAGAACTGGGAGGCCCTGCCCTCAGGGTGGTCATGATCTGCTAATCTCAAGGCAAGATGTCCTGGCGGAAGTGGTAGGGTTCTGGATTTGTGACAGCATCTCAGCGTCAAGAACCAGGGCTTTGTACCCTTCTGCCCTGCCACCTGGGCACAGGCTTTTCCTTCCTAGGCAGGAGCTGCCTCTGCATCACATCTCGGGCAGACAGCAAGAGGACTGCACCTGGCAGCTTTGTTTTCACTGCTGCCACATTTAGGAGGAGGCAAACCTTTCTCAGGAGACTGCACAAACTATCCCTTATGTCTCCTGGGTCACAGTTGTTGCATGGCCAATTCTTGCTGCAAAGGAGTCTGGGAAAGTGGGAACTGGACAAAGGGATCTAGTTAGGATTCTCCCTTAAGGCTGGGGATGGGGCCTCCCGTCCCTGAGTTCCTTGCTGCCCAACTGCT
The DNA here is from genome assembly GCA_004363535.1 of Dasyprocta punctata. Classification (NCBI taxonomy): domain Eukaryota; kingdom Metazoa; phylum Chordata; class Mammalia; order Rodentia; family Dasyproctidae; genus Dasyprocta; species Dasyprocta punctata. The sequence goes on from RJWM01048262.1 coordinate 9,588, forward strand.
TCATACCTGGGCAGAATTGAGTTTCTGTTACCAAGGATGAAGGGTGGGGGTTGTAGCTGAATAGGCGACACCAACAGTGTATCAGGCCACCAGGTTCTTTTCAAAAGCAGATCGGCTCATGACACATTTTCCAAACCCCTGAGTCTGCCTCTACTCTCCTGAGGTGCCTCAAAGTTATCCAGAATTTTAACAGATTCCTTGGGTGATTCTGATGTAGGTGGGTTGAGGTCTACACTTCTTGAGTATTCAGGGTCAAAAGGATCAAGTCCTCAGGCTCACATGGCTTCTGCATGACTTGGTACCCACTTTTATGTCTCCCCAACTTGTTACCTAGAATCCCCCACTGTCTATTTCCAGCCCCTTAGCTTTCTTTTCCTGGACAGAGCCCTCTTCTTTGTGGTGTTAGGAGTGGAATCTAGGGCCTGATGCAACTCCAGCACTGAGCTATATCCCCAACCTTACATATGTATTGAGCAATGCTGTGGAATCTCTCATGAAGTTCATGGTTTGATGAGAAATCGCCATTCATCTCCTCAGTGTCACCACAGGTTGGGTAATCAGTGTGCAGAAACCCATTGGGAAGAAGGCCCAGACTCAGAATGGCTGGTGCAAGGAAGCGCTGTCTTGGCCAAGGCCTGGGAGTCAGGACTCAGCAAGAGAAAAGGTGTGAAGAATAGTGTGGGAGGACAGGGTAGTGCTCACATTGTGTGCCAAGACCAGGGCTGTTCTGGGCTGGCTTTTGGGTCTGAGTTGAACAATGGCACAAGACGCAATAGACCTGCAGTAAATATTTATGAGATGAATAATAGATGAGGAAACTGAGGCACTGAGGTGCTGCAAGTCTTGCAGCAAGTCCTAGCAGAACCTTCCCATCTCCCTCTTTAGGCCTCCTCCTATCTTCCTCTGGTGCCCGCCTCACAGAAACAGCTCCCTTCCTTCCTGCTAAGCTGCATCGTGGCCTTGCCGTTGCCCTTCTGAGCAAAGATGCAGTCTCTGGCTAACTGTTCTACCACCCTGAGCTTTTGGTTTTCAATCAGAAGAGCTCTAAATAGTGGCACAAAGGAACAAGCACTTAGCTCCTATCATTTTCTTGAACCCGCACAAGGCCTGTTTCAGAGCAGAACCATTCACGGCCTGGTTTTACCACTGAGCAAACCCCAGGCTCAGGATAAGGAGATTGCTCAGATCACAGAGCGGGGGAGCCCACAGGACACCTAATCTTAGCCAAAGGGCCAAGAAGTGGTGTAGGGGGGAGAGGCGCATCTAGTCTCAAGTCGAAGAGGAGGCTCCTCCGTTTCTCTTTCCTTCCAAGAGCAAAATGGCTGCAGCTTATGGGATTTAGAATCATCCAGGGTGACCTGGGGTGGAGCGGGGTCATTGAGGAGCCTGTCTCCTTCCACAGGGGGCTGGGCGCCCTCCGCACCCTGAGACCTTGTCCTCCCCCTCCCACAACAGTCTCACCACAACTGCTTCCGTCTGTCCCTCCTCAGGTGGGAGGCCCTGTGTGCTGGTCACCTGCTGTCTCCATGTGGCTTGGGGTTCCTTACAGCCAGGGGTAGGGAATTAGACCCCAGTCCTCTTGTTTTGTTTTCATCTTCTTTTGAGATGGGTTTTGCTAAGTTGCCCAGGCTGGCCTTGAACTTGTGTTGCTCCCGCCTCAGCCTCTTAAGTAGCTGGGATTAGAGGTGTGAACCACTATGCCCAACAAGACTCTACTTCTTGATAGGGGGACAGCTAGTTCTAAAAGAGCATGAGGGACAGGTGATGTCCCTGGGAATATCTTTGGGAAACAATGTACTGTGACAGCTGACAGGGTGTTTAGTATGTGCCAGGATTGACTTACCTCATTTAGTCTCCGAATCTGTATCTAAAGGATATTTTGAACATACACCCTATTTATTTATAAGTTCTGTGTATGTACCATGATACTAATATGTAATAATACATACACAACTTGAAGTTTTCAAAGAGTATAAGA
>RJWM01048263.1:0-11562 GCA_004363535.1 Dasyprocta punctata
CCAAACAAAAAATCAGCAAAGAAATAACAGAACTGAATCAAACTTGTGAACAAATGGACCTAGTAGATGTGTACCAAGTATTCCACCCATCAACATCAGAATACACATTCTTCTCAGCTGCACATGGGTCATTCTCTAAAATAGATCATATACTGGTCCACAAAACATGCTTAAGTAAATGCAAAGGAACTGAAATAATAGCATGCATATTATCTGACCATAGCGCAGTAAAATTGTACATGAATGACAAAAAAACCTACAATAGCTGCATAAACACATGGAAATTAAATAATACTCTCCTAGATAACCAATGGGTCACAGAAGAAGTTAAAGAAGAAATTAAACAATATCTACAACTGAATGAAAATGCAAATACAAATTACTGGAACCCGTGGGACACAATGAAAGCAGTCCTCAAAGGGAAATATATAGCACTAAACTCCCACATCAGAAAAATGGAAAGAACACATATAAACAGCCTAATGCTGCACGTCAAACTTCTAGAAAAAGAAGAGCAAGTCAAGTTCAAAGCCCAAAGAAGGGAGGAAATTATCAAGATCATAGCAGAAATTAATGCTATGGAAACTAAGAAAACAATACAAAGAATTAATGAATCGAAGAGTTGGTTCTTTGAAAGAGTAAATAAAATTGATAAATCCGTAGCCAACCTTATCAAAAAGAGGAAAGAAAAAACTCAGATTCATGCAATAAGAAATGAAAACAGTGAAATCACTACTGACCCTGTGGAAATACTGAAGATCATCAACACCTACTTTGAAAATCTTTACTCACATAGATTCGATAACACAGAAGAAATGGAGAGATTCCTAGAAACCTATGAATTACCAAATCTGAATCAAGAAGATGTAAAACTGCTAAATAACCCAATTTCTGCTAATGAAATTGATGATGTAATTAGAACCCTACTAACAAAGAAAAGCCCGTGCCCTGATGGATTCATTGCTGAATTCTACAAGAAATTTAGGGAAGACTTAATGCCAACACTCCGCAAACTCTTCAAAGAAATCGAACAGGAAGTAAGTCTCCCTAACTCATTCCTGGAAGCAAGTATTACCCTAAAACCAAAACCAGAGAAAGACCCAAGCAAAAAAGAAAACTACCAACCAATCTCCCTAATGAACATAGATGCAAAAATCCTCAATAAAATACTGGCAAATAGAATACAGAAAGTTATCAGAAAGATTATACACCATGATCAAGTGGGATTAATCCCAGGAATGCAAGGATGGTTCAACATATGCAAATCAAAAAATGCAATACACCATATCAACAGGGTCAAGGACAAGAACCACATGGGCATCTCAATATATGCACAAAAAGCTTTTGACAAAATCCAACACCCATTCATGATAAAAACCCTACAGAAAATCAGAACAGATGGTCTCTGCCTCATCCAGATAAAAGCCATATATCATAAACCAACAGTCAACATCTTACTAAATGGGGAAAAACTGAAAACTTTCAACCTAAAATCAGGAACTAGACAAGGATGTCCATTATCACCACTCCTATTCAATATTTTTCTGGAAATATTAGCCAGAGCAATTAGACAAGAGAAAGAAATAAAGGGAATAAGGATAGGAAAGGAAGAAGTGAAATTATTATTTGCAGATGATATGATACTCTACATAGAAGACCCCGAAAAATCCATTAGAAGACTTCTAGAAGTAATAACTAAATTCAGTAATGTTGCTGGATACAACGTGAAGACTCAAAAATCAATAGAATTCCTGTACACAAACAACAAAGTCACTGACAGACAAATAAGGGAAAGCACACCCTTCACTATAACGTCCAAAAAAGACGAAATATTTAGGAATCAATCTAACAAAGGAAGTAGAAGATCTATACAGTGAAAATTACATTACTCTAAATAAGGAAATCGAAGAAGATTTCAGAAAATGGAAAGATATTCCCTGTTCATGGATAGGAAGAACTCACATCGTGAAAATGGCCATTCTCCCGAAAGTATTATACAGATTTAATGCAATTCCAATCAAAATACCACTGGCATACCTCACAGAGCTAGAGAAAGCATTCCTGAAATTCATCTGGAACCAGAAAAGACCTAGAATAGCAAAGGCAATTCTGGGCAACAAAGGGAAGGCAGGAGGCATCACAATCCCCAACTTGAAACTATACTACAAAGCTACTGTGATAAAATCAGCATGGTACTGGAATCAAAACAGACCTGAAGATCAATGGAGTAGATTAGAAGACACAGCCCCAACTACAAACACACTTAGCTACCTCATCTTTGACAAAGGGGCCAAACATGTACATTGGAAGAAAGATAGCCTCTTTAACAAATGGTGCTGAAAAAACTGGCTTTCTATATGCTGTAAACTAAAACTAGATCCATGTCTATCACCATGCGCTAAAATAAAGTCAAAATGGATTAAAGATCTGAATATTAAGACAGAGTAAGTAAAAATCTTGATGACATAGGAGTAGGCAGAGAGTTCATGAATAAATATCAAATTGCATGGGAAACACTTTCCATAATCAGCAACTGGGATCTCATCTTACTAAAAAGTTTTTGCATGTCAAAGGAAATCTCCAACAGAGTAAAAAGAAAACCCATTAACTGGGAAAATATCTTAACTAATTGTCCATCAGACAAAGGACTTCTATCTAAAACATACAAAGAATTTAAAGAAATCAGGCCCCTAAAATTCAAAGACCCAATCCAAAAATGGGCATCTGAGATGAATACACACTTCTCAGAGAAAGAAATACAAATGGCAAATAAATATATGAAAAAGTGTTCAACATCAATGGTCATTCAGGAAATGCAAATTAAAACAACACTGAGATTCCATCTCACTCCTGAAAGAATGGCCAAGATTATAAAATCAAGCAACAACAAATGCTGGAGGGATTGTGGGGAAAAAGGAACTCTTCTCCACTGTTGGTGGGAGTGTAGACTGGTGCAACCACTGTGGAAGTCAGTGTGGAGATTCCTCAAGAAGCTAGGATTAGAGATCTCATTCAACCCAGCTATCCCTCTTCTGGGCATTTTCCCAGAAGAATTGACAGCATCATATCACAGTGATATCTGTGCACCCATGTTTATAGCAACACAGTTCGTAATAGCCAGATCTTGAAAACAACTCAAGTGCCCATCAATCAAAGAATGGATAAAAATGATGTGGTATTTTTATACAATGGAGTACTACTCAGCTCTTAAGAAAGATTGCATTGAGACTTTTATAAGTAAATGGACACAGCTTGAGATTATACTCGTAAGTGAGATAAATCAAACCCACGTGTGTAAATACCATATTGTCTCCCTAGTGTAAGAAACAAAAAGTATATATGACCCAAAATCTGTAATAAATAGTATGTAAGGGTAAAAAGCAGCTTGAAGAGCAAAATAATTGGGAAGGGAAAAGGGGGAAAGAGGGAGGGGAAAAGGAAAACATATAAATCTGTATATATGTATATGTAAGATGACTAAAACAAACATACTGCTGAATGTACTAGTTATTGAGAAAGAACAGTTAATACTCATATAATTAGATCAATTTTACATGTCTATATCTGTTAATGTAAACAACCATTTTGAAGATAACCAGACTCAATATTGCAACCATCATCAATTTTCTATCACCCTGTTTTGTAAACCTGTCATGTTACTGTTGTGCATTTGCTCTAGTCATTTGTCTCTTTTGCTTTTTGTCTTTCTTATATGTATCTTTTTTCTCTTAAATAAAAAAGTTTTAAAAAAATAGAACAAGAATCAGGTCAGAGTGAGGCTGAGAAAATACATGAGTAAGAACAGTGTTGGCATTGATGTTAAACCAAGAAAGGGAAGATAATGACAAAACAAAGGAAAATATTGGATGAACCATATCTTTCTTTTATAAAACCAAAAAGAAATCAATAGAATGCAGTTTGAAAAATCTAGAGTTATCATCACTGTCAAGCAAAATAGAAGAATTAAAAAAAATTCATGAAGAGCATATGAAACACAATTTAGAAAGGACATCTCCAGAAACAATGTTTCATCTGTGTGGTTATTCGAATCTGTGGTTATTTCCAAAGAGGATTGGTTCATGAGAGCTCTGCTTACATCAGTGTGCTAATACTCTAATGAAATCTTAATTGGATGGCATCATTAGGAGATGATGGAGACAGGAGGTGGGGGTTTGCTGAAGAAAGCACTGACTCGCATTCTCTCTTATCCCTAGTCTCTCCTCTGGGTCTCTTCCTCTCACTCTGCTTCAGGGCCTCCATGATTAAACAGCCTTCTACCATGATATTTCTGGTTTGGAGTCAGTCAACTAGGGACTAAAACTTCTGAAGCAGTGACACAAAATGATTCTTTCCTCTTGGAAATTGTTTTTCTCAGAGACTTGGCTATAGTGACAAAATGTTGACTAGCACACCTTGATATTAAATCACATCACAGAAGAAAATTTGTTTTCCCTGGGAAAGCTGTATGAAAAAATAAATCTTTATAAATTAGTTTAAAAGATTCAAATTTCTAGATTTTTTCAGCTTTCCTTGATAAAAAAAAATCAGAAGATCAGGAAACAAAGGCATGAAATGATACCATGAAAAATTTTATAAGAGCTTAATATTAGATGCTTTCCCTAAATGGACCCTGCACTGTCTTTGACATCAGGTTTCCATTTGGTCTGCCTTTAAGTGTTTCTTGCTTCCCCTTTGAATGTACCATATTTATGTGGTCAACATTTGTCTTGGTTACTTTTTACTCATTGCTGAGACAAAACACCTGACACCCAAAATTAGGGAAGGAAAGGTTTATTTAGCTTACAGTTTTTGGAGGTTTCAGTTCACAATCAGCTGGCTCCAAGGCAGGGTGGCATGGCACAGGAACAACACTTCAAGGCAGCAGGCAAGCAAAAGCAGCAGAGTAAAAGGGGGACAAGAGCAAGCCCCTTCTCCACCTTTATATAGTACACAGGACCCACCCCCCCAGGGTGGGTGTAGCATCCACAAACATCCTTGCCTTCCTTTGCACAGGATGAGGATGTTTACACAGCAAGACCCCTGGCTCCCTGCTGAGTCTCTCAGTTAAACTTCTCACCTTCTCAAATTGTAACAATGACCAGGTAACTGTGCTCTACACCCCAGGATTAGAGCTGCTGAGTTACTTAATTAAGCTGCTAGACTTCTCAAGTTGACACAGTGTATAAACCCTAACAACACTTCTTCTTTTAGGTGAAAGACACATGGTAGGCTTTCAATAAGTAAATTCTGAGTTGTTTAGACTTGAGTTGTGTTTGCTTAGATTTTCCTGGAAATAGATCCTCAGAGAGAATGCAAAGTGAAATCACTTGAGATGTGAAGGAAATACTCATAAGTAAATGAAAAAGTGATTTAAGAAACAGTGGTTTTAGCCATCCACTACTGTAGGTAACAGAGATTGATCTTTTAGAGAAATTAAAAAAGTTGTAGAAAATACAGACCTCAGTTCAAATTACATGAACCAAGGAATGACAGAACTAGGATATTTATATACCGACTCTCACTATTCAGACCCTGGGTAGGAGGATGTTAATTCTTCTACCTATGCATTCTGCAGCTCACACAGGCATAGAACCTTTTTGAGATTTTGACAAAAATCTGATTGTATAGGGATCCTGATATAGGTTTTGGAAACCAGGCAGAAGAGATGACAACCACAAGGGTCCAGGAATATTGACAAGGAACTGACAGAATCCACCACAAAGTGGACCAGATTGGTGCAAAGAAGAAAAAGCTGTACAACTTGACTCGCTGCAGTTAGAACTGATTGGAAACTCATAAGCACACTCCTCATACTCGGCCTTGTTTCTCTTGCTTCCTATCTGGTTGCAATGCCAAACACATAGTGGTAGGAAAAGTCTTTTCTTTTGCTGTTAAAAGTGTCCTGAGGTTGAAAATTGCTTGATTTGTGTGTTCCTTCAGAGTTTCCAAGAAGGTCCTTTAACTTGACTCACCATAGATGACCATGGTCATAGCAGCCATCCTATAAGATGACAGGGACCGCAAATACTACTACCTAGGGTTTTGCCTAGAGTGCCCTTGAACATGTAAACAAATACTTGTTATTAGTGACATACATACCTTTGTAATTTCATTTACCATTTGCAAATAAAAATAACTTACTCTTGAAATTCTCTAAACTTGAAAAGAAAAACCATCTGAGAATATCAAAAAATGTTTCTCAGGAAAGTTACGTTGGTGCCTCATTCTGTGCATAGAAACGTGATTCTTTCATAGACAATAATAAAAAAAAACTTCAAGCCGGGCGTGGTGGCGCACGTCTTTAATCCCAGCACTCCGGAGGTTGAGGTAGGAGGAGCATTGTGAGTTCGAGGCCGGCTTGGGCTACAACGCATGCACAAGGCCGGTCTGAGCTACAAAGTGCGACCCTGCCTCGAAAAACAAGGGCTGGGAGTTTGGCTCAGCAGCTTACGCACCAGTCAGGCAGGTGCGAGGTTGTGAGTTCAATCCCCGGTGCCGCAAAAAAAAAAAAAAAAAAAAAAAAAAAAAAAAACACTTCAAAATAGATATGCCAGCTTTTGGGGAAGGAAAATAATCAAATTGAGCTCCTCCAGAAATCCAGACGAAATGGAAATGTTCATTTTCCATTCCTTTCAAGTGGGAGCATGGTTAACTTCTGCCAGCTTTCCTGCTGCTTGGCATGTCGTTTGCCTTTGTTTCTGTGCAGCTACCTAAAGTCATTCTGGGATTGTGAGACTTCGAAGCTGCTGCAAGGAAGATTTGGATTCAGTTTTTTGTTGTTGTTTTTTGTAAAAAAAATTAGAGCCACTTTTTATTTTTCCTAAAGTGCATTGATTTCCCATAGGAACTAACAGAATATGTCTAGCCAAGACTGTTTTGTAATTTGTGTAGTATTCAAACTGAAGCAAACTACACCTTTTGTTTTCCTGCCTCGTTTTCCTTTCTTCCTTCCTTCTTTCTTTCTTTTCTTCCTTAATTTACTTGTGTCCAGTACTTTACCGAGATTTTTTAAAAATATATACATCTTATTGGAAGGTGAGCTTTAATGTTCAAAATTTTATTTTCTTTTTGTTTTTGATGATTTTTGTTCTAATCCAGTGAAATCAGACTAATTTAATGATAAGCTTAGTTTTCTGGGAGGAAAACTAGTATTTCATCATCTTAAATATGTTTTTCCTTATTTTACTAGGTTTCCCTTTTCTGTTTTAGTTTTATTCAGAGATTATAGAATTACATACAGGGGAAAAGAATGCTTTGATAAGGGGAAAAACATTGCTGAATCTGTGTGATATAAAGCTCAGTTATTTTAAAATTTCATCACCAGATGAATAGAATATTGTAAATTAGTATATAGTACTTTAAAATCAGTATAATGCCTCCAACATGTTTTTCATGATTGTTTTGTTCACTCTTGGCCTTTTTTGTTCTGTACAAACATCGGTTTATCTATTTGTTTTCCTTTTTCTATAACAATGTCATTGGAATTTTGACAGGGCATACACTAGGGATAGCTTTGAATAGCATGGACACTGTTTCAGTCAGTGCTCACTAGAAAGACAGATTTAACGCAAAGTGTATAAGGTAAGGATTTATAAGGCAGGCTTACAAGGTCCACCTGCAGAGTCAGGTGTGGAAGAGTGCAAAGGGTTTGTCTGCATGCTGGAGGTGCAAAGGATCAGTTGAAAGTCAAAGGTCGGGGGCTCAGGGTGGAGATCCCTGCAAGTCCTCACCAGTAGGTCAAAGGGTCTGCACTGGAAGACAGGAGATGAAGTCCAAGGTGAAGGGGAAGACGGGAGCTCCCCCGAAGAAACATGAGGGAGCCTTCCTTCTGTGCTCCCTTTTATTCCATTCAGGCCACAAGTCCACCAAGGGTGGACCTTCTGACTTCAGTAAACCCCTTCAGCCACAGCCAGAACTATGCTGACCCAATTTAGTTGGGTGTTTCTTACTCAAACTGACACAGTTCAGTATCACAGACATTTTGTCAGTGTTCTTCCTCATGAACACAGGATATTTTTTCTGCTTACTTATGTCTTCTTTAATTTTTTTCATCAGGGGTGGGTAGTGTTCGTTTTATAGATATTTTATCTCCTTGCTTAAATTTATTTCTAAATACTGTATTTTAAATTCCCACAAATGGAATTTTCAAATTTATTTTTCGGATATTCCTTCTTAATGTACAAATATGTTGCTGATTTTTAAAATCTTTTGTCTTTTTTTTTCTTTTTGTCTTTTTGAGACAGGGTTTCACTTTGTAGTTCAGGCTGGCCTTGAACTCATTAGGTATCTTAGACTGGTCATAAAATTGTAGCAATCCTCCTGTCTCAGGTTCTCAAGTGCTGGGATTACAGGAATGTGTCACCACTCCCTACATTAAATCCCTTTTATATCCTGAAATTTTACTAAATTTACTTATTGGCTCTACTAGAATATTTGGTTTTTTGCTGAATTTTAAAATTTTCTGTATATAAGATTATGCAGTCTGAAAATAGGGGCAGTTTATCTTCTTGCTTTCTGCTTTGAATGCATTTTATTACTTTCTTTCAAATAGCTAAGTAAATACTGATTTTGACATCCAATTTCTTGGAAACAGAACATTGTCCCTGGTGTTCTCTGTTCGAGGTGCCTAGTGGCAAGTACATTCCTACTAGACAGGCACTAAGAATTATTGAAGCTGGGAACTGCTTGTGAATGCTTAGAACAAAAGCACTTAAAATTGGCATGAGAGTGAGAAGGGAAACAGGTGTTTAGCCTGAAGTTTATATTTTCGTGTATACATGCAAACTTGTTTCTGTTCACCATTGAGAAATTGAGAAAAAAAATAGTCCTTCCACCCACCTCCACTTCAAAAACAGATAGCACACCAATAAAAGATAACTACTCAATTCAATTTGAGTACTTCAACAAAGATGGATATTACTGGGTTAGATTGCATTACCATGGTTTTAAAACCAAGTATAACATTGTTTTTCTAGTATGCTCAATCTCTAGTTTCATTTCTATTACTGTTTCATAAAATTATGGCATAGATATAAAACTATGCATGTGGTTACCTTGTTTATTCATGATATTGGAGTAAAAACAAATATAACAATAGAGGTTGTGGTTCTAATCAGTTGAGTATTAGAGAACCTGAAACTTTTTTTCTAAGTATGAAAAGTCCCTGGAAAAAAATGTACAAAATCCATGAGAAATTGAGGGTACTTTTTGACTTCAATAATTTTGTCTCTGGACTCTGTCATGATCTACAAGTTTCGTTACAGTAACTGCTTACATAGTTTGCATGAATAGTATCTTATTGTTTATTTTTAAAAGATGACTCTTCATATCATCAGAATGGATATCATTAATCACATGAGCATCATTTTCTTTATTCATATCTAGTGTGAAGTAAAATGAGAGGATTATTGTGCAAGTTTTTGCTAAATTTGCACATACTATTAATTCCTTCATCTACCATATATTTAATGAATATTGCTACATGACAATTATTGTTCAATGGACTAGAGATGCCAAGAAGAATCCAAGATGCAGGTGTTCTAGAGTCAGACATCATTCAACATTTTTGATTTCTCTTAGTAGATAGTTCCTTTCATTACATTTTATATATATGGAATGATGCATGTTCCAAGGCTTCTAAAGATTAAGCAGAGGTGAAAACCTCAAAGGAAAGAATGCATTGTCAGTGCAGACAGATAAGAAAGTATCTACCAGTGTACTTGGTATACATTTGATATTTGATTCATATTTCTTTCCGTCTTCCCACACTTTCTTCCCTAAAGTAGCCCATTTAGTAATGAGATGGATTTATTCATAGATTAGGCTGTACAGTCTGGATGGTTCTGGAAAATAGGAGTGGCTACAATGAACACAATGAAGGGAACACTTGGCTCTGCGATGTGAAACTGAAGAAGCTCTCCTCAAGGAGAAATTCTTGGAAATAGATAAAACTCCAAGAAGTAAGTTCTTAGGTTGAAGGAAAAATGCAGAGAGATTTTTGGCATGATAAATGTTACAGTTTGCAAAACCAGGGAGTTCAGGGAAAGTCAAAATATCTTTGCATTCGAATGGCATGCAGAGGGCACATGGGTGGGTGAGAAATGATTCTAAAAACAAAGGCTGATCCAGATATGAAGAGTCACACATTTCTCATTAAGGGGGTTTCATTTTGTCCTTTAGGTGCATGTGGGTTGTTAAATGACTTCACATAGTAATCAAAAATACTCTTGAGCTACATAGAGTTGAGAATATAATTTTAGCTTCAGTTTGTTGATTTGAAAAATTAGCATATCAGAACATGCACTATACAGAGTGTATAGAGTTTATGATAAAGCAAATGAAATTTCTTGGTGTGATACCTAGCAAGTGGTCAGTATTTCAGGGATGTCAAGGGTTACAGTGAAAAAAGATCTCTTAAAATTAAGTATTATCCCTCCTATTAGCAATTTTTTGGTTATGAAATCATAACTTTAGTCAGTTGGAACCATAAGATTGCTTCAGGAAAAATTAGAATTAATCTAGTACAGATAAGGAATTATGTTCTGGAAGTCCACTACACAGTAGCTTAGAAAATAAAACATTTTATTTGCAAGAGATGAATTGTTAGGAAAAGTCAGACTTTCGAGAATCAATAAATGATAACTCTGAAAAAAACAGGGTATAAAAGATATCCCTTAACAAAAGACAGGAATGATGATGAAGGAACACTCTGTTGCACCCTGGAGGGCAGAAAAACTTTGTTGGCAGTAGGGGAAGGTAGACAAAAATTGCATGAGGTGTGTGCTTGAGAAGTCCTGTTGGGTATGGGATGGAGGCTTTTACCTGGGTATCTGCTGAGAGTGAATTCAGTAGCAGCAGGACTGCCTATTATCTTTGTTCACCAGTGCCAGATAGCCTCATGAAAGATAAGCAGATGTCTTCCAACTTCTTTGCTCATGGAGGGGAACCCTGAACATCTCTTGTGCCAAAGAGTCATTTTCATCTACCTTCTCACCAATCTCAGTGGAAGGTCTTCCAGTAATAGACAAAAATCACCTTTGGATTTATCAGCCTAATTCTTTCTCTCCTTCTGTGCTTTCTGAATTCTATCCGAATTGTGCTGAACGACTATTTCCCTAATGGGCCAAAAATCAATGATAGGATTAATGACATAAGAGTAATTTTGGTGTTATAGAAGGTCCTTAACGTCTACAGTTGACTAAAAACCACCTATTTTTCTTTAATATAATTTCAAAAATCACTTTAATGTTAGTACATTGCGAGGTAAGAAAAAGCTGGATTTCAGGTGAGAGATTAAACTAAGGCAGATCTTTTGGTGACAGAAGGCTTTTCAGGGGACTTCGACTTTGTATCCTCAGTGCCAAGCATATTGAATGAAATACTGATGTTTATTTTAGGTTGAAAGTATGGATGCCTTGCTTTCTCACCAGATTTGGAGATAGACAGGAGTTAGGCAGATAGAAATGAAAATATTATCTTTATTCTTGATATCATATATTGAAAAAAATAGCATATGTCTTAGTCAAATTCACTTATCAGTGCTCCTTGCTCTCATATCAAAAT
>RJWM01048264.1:0-11569 GCA_004363535.1 Dasyprocta punctata
TTCTGGTAATTAGTTGAATCTAGACTGTCATCGGCTGGGTCTTGGCAGGACATGGCTACACTCCTCATTGGGATTCTTATGCTACCATCTGTTTTGGCTGAAAGAAGATAAAAAATTTAAATTTCTCTGATCTTTCTCTGAGCTAATCTAGGTATAATGCACTATATAACATTTAAAGAAAGGTTTAAACGAAAGTAAACCCTCATTGAATACATCTATAAATGGCATAAAATGTCCAAAATTTAAATTGTTTGGAAAGGTCTGATATGAGTATTGGGTTTATTTATGGGCAAAGCTTATATGAATGAAACTATAAGGCATGACTATAGGTTTAGGTTAAAAGTTTCCAAGTGGGCCAGGGATTTAGCTCAGCAGCACAAGCGCCTGCCTGGGAAGCACAAGGTTGTGAGTTCAATCCCTGGTACCAAAATAAGTTTTCAAGTGTTGTCATGGCTTTGTACCAACTATGCCTCACATAAGTGGCCAACTGGCAACTTATTTTTCTCTTTTCTGACTGTCTTTCTTTTCTCTTTCCTGAGACAAAACACCTGACACCCAAAGTTAAAGGGGGAAAGGTTTATTTTGGCTCACAGTTTGTAGAGCTTTCAGTCCATAATCAGCTGGCTCCAAGGCAGGGTGGCCTGGCAGAGGGACATCACAGAGCAGGCAGGAGGCAGCAGACAAGCAGCCTTCTCCTTTTATCCCTTCCAGGCTAGACAGCCAGGGTGGGCCTTCCCATTATGCACACCCAGAACTGTGCCAAACTAATCAGTGGATTTAGTAATCATATGATCTTAATCTTGGCATCACACACCGCAGATCCAGCCACCTCTGAAAAGCCCCACTTCTGACTGCATGAGGCTTTGGGGGGACATCTAGACATAAGCCATAACAGCAGTGCTACAAGATGATGTGCTAGGGACCCTAGCCAAGATCTATCTTCTGAACTCCAAATTTGGAGAGTCACACACTTTCCTGATGTTTCTGCTTGCTGAGTAACTGACACTACAAATCAAATTTGAACTTCTGGCCTTTTGCAGCCTTCCCTTTTTGCCATATTGGTGGTTATTTCTGGGTTATTTGTGGTTATCACTTGGTTGGTAGCATTCCATCCTTTCAGATGCTCAAGCCAGAACACCTCAGAGTCATCCTTGACTCTTTCCTGGGCCTCCCAAGTTATATCTATTCTGTGAGGAAATTGTGTGGGTTCTACCTTCAGAACATTTCCAGAGTCAGTTCTCTTCTTCCCTCCACTCCTTCCTCCCCATGCTCTCTGTGTCCCTGCATTGCCCCAGCTTCTCTCGTGGCTGCCATCCACACCCTAGTCACAGCCAGCAATGGGTGATCCTTGTTGAACCTAACCCAGACTGCATCCCTCCTCAGACCCTCCCTAGGCTTCTGTTTCACTCCAGAGGAATATAAGGTCTAAGTCCTTATATTGGTCAAAGCTTAGGTTTGTTACTCGCTGGGACTTAGTCCATCAACATTACCTGTAAATGACTTAGAAATATAGGATCTCAGGCCCCACCCCAGAGCTCTGAGCCAGCTAGGATGAAGACACTAGTCCAAACTCTCTGTGTTCTGGTTTCCCCATTAATTTTCTAAACTCTTCTCATTAACTGACAGCCTTTTTCCTTAAGTGCCTCAGGCATATACTATATATACCCCAGAATTTTCCCCTCTTCCTTGAAATCCCTTCAGCTAATTCCTTTAATGCCTTTGAATTCTGACTCAAACAGCTCTTTCAGTGAAGGCTGTCTCCAGAAGAGTAAGAGTTTTTACAGGGTGGAGCCTAGGACGAAGCAAGTGAGACACTTGCAAAATTTATATAGTAGAAAAATGGCTCACAGCAACTTGGTAGTCAAGAATAGTAATTTTTTAAAACAGCACACATGTAATTTATTTTGCAAAAGAGATAGGTCCTGTCACCTATTAGGCCAATTACCTAATAAAAAGGTGGATGTATATTTATACTTTTGAGCTAGTAAATCCAGAAGAGGTGTCAGCAAGATTGGCAGGAAAAATAGATTTGAAGTTACAGCATAATTGACAACACATTGGAAAAATATGCATGATACTAAATGTTCTGTTTATGTGTACTTCTGTTTATGTGTACTTTAAGTTTCACATCACTGCAATACACAAACATTTAATAATTCCATACAAATATGCAATTGCTTCCACAGTGGCTCACTTTTATCATTTTGAGAGCAAAGAGTTGATTGTTGGAAATGCTACATTATTTTTCTCACCTTTGGTATTATTTTAGCAACAAAATTTCCCTTGCCACTGTCAATGCTTTTAAAATTATTTTTATGGTTTAGATCTAAAATATCCCTCCAAAGTTTCATGTATTCAGAGGTGGGCTTTGGGTAGTTGATTGGATTGTAGGGGTGCTGTACTCATCATTAGATCAACCTGCTGATGAGTTCATAGCTGAATGTGATATTACTAGATGGAACCTGGTTGGCGAGGTGGGTCACTAGGGGTGTGACCTGGAATGTAGTATTCTTTCCCCAGACTCCTCCCTTCACTCTCTGCTTCTTGGCTGTCATGAGATGAGCAGCTTTCCTTCTCTATGCCCTTCCATCATATTTTTTAGCTGCCTTGGAGCCAGCTGCCCATTGTTGGAAATAAGCCCCCAGATTCAAATTGCCGACACTGAAAAGAATGCACTCAGACATGTTGCAAAAGGTCTCAATAAGGCCTTTTAGTTTTACTTCTGCAGAAGGAAACAATCATGAAGTAGCAGGAGCACAGGACAAAGGAGGGCTGCTCCTTTTATCCCTAACACAGGAGAAGTAGTGGATCTTTAATTGGCTGAATTCAAAGGCTTACAATGACTAACTCTAGTGGCAGGAGGGTGGGGGGTGCATTGTTAAGTTAGAGCGAGGGGAACATGGGGTTTAGAATGCAAAGTTCTTGGTTCTTTATCTTGGAAACCAGCTGTGTTCTGGGAAAAAGTATTTAGTCAACATTTCTTGGAGCTTAGGAAATTAACAGAGGGTGTTGGAGGATAGTGAGTAAATAGCCAGGTCATTTAAACTCAAAATGAAGTCACTTTGGTCTTCCTCTTTGATAGAAGAGACAGAACCTATTTCTCACACTATGGACTGAGTTTCTGAAACCATGAGCCAGATAAACCTCTCCTTCTTCAAGTCTAGTGTTGAATATTTTTTCAGCAACAGAAAAGTGATCAAACATTTTTTTTAAAAATATGAAATGCACCATTTTAATACTGTTAAAGCTGAAATGCAAATTTGAGTGTTTAACCTTTCAACTTTCTTCCCCTAAATAGAACCTCACACATAGGACCAGGAAATTGAATGCAAGGAAATATGTATAGATTATTTATCAAAACATTGCTTACAATATCAAAAATAGAAAATAACCTTACTATCAAATGGAGGAATTGGCAAATAAGGAGAAACAGACACAATGGTTGCTACTGGGCAGTTTAAATGCACACAGTCAAGATGAATTAGGCTGAGTGGATGTATGTTTTTAAAACGGTAAATTGAGTGCAACAAGTGAATGAGGAGGACATGTGTAGTGGGCCATTACTGATGCAGATTAGTTTGTTTTTGTGGTGCTGGGCGTTGTTCCACAGGTGTTAGACATATGCTCTACCACTGAACTAGAACTACAAACCGCAGCCCACCTTTGCATGCTCTCTCACTCCCTCACCCCCCAGCCCTGCCGCCTTCAGGACTGGCGATCCAACCCAGGGCTTTGAACAGGCTAAGCCAAATGCATGAAACATAATGTATATGAAACACAAATGAATTTCATGTTTACATGTATATACCAATCCCAAGATACCTCATGTGTATGTGAATGTTCAAAAAATTTCTCAAAATCTAAAATCAGCAACACTTCTGGTCTTAAGGATTTTAGATAAGGGGTTCTGAAACTGTATTGTCAATGTAAACATTTAAAAGGTAGAATAACTGTTTTCTGGACATTTTAGCTAGCTGAAATTTTATACTTCAGTGCAGATTGCCTGGATAGATTGTATCAGAAAAATGAAAAATGTTTAAATGGATATTGGAAAGGAGTAGGAAAGCAAAAAGTGCCCAACTTTGGTAACTCAGCATGTTCTTATGTAATATATGCTAGGCTCTAGGAATGCAAAATATGCTTTTTAAGAGTTTTCACATATGTACCTGGTTTCACTGATGTTTGTTTAATTAAGAAAAAGGAGCTCTGAACAAGCTCACATGGTTGAATAGAATAAATTTTTGCTTACTATCCAAACGGTAATCCACTCGGTGCCTTCCAGGGTTTTATAAGATTTACTCCCAACCTCCATGTGATTCCTAAGGACTTTTTTAATATGCTTCTCAACGGACTCAGTTTGCAATTAAGAACGTAGTTTTGTTCCTAAATATGACTTTTCTTGCCTCCTGCAATGTTTGAGTTACTGAAAGCCTCCACAAGTGCTTGGTAAATGGATAAATGAATGAACAAGAGGTATCGTACTTCCACTTTGAAAGAACTTATGTCTAATTTATCAGGTCTAAAATGGGTCACTGACTGTGCCTTTGTAGACTTGGTATCATAGGATATTTATAAATTTGAGTGACTTGGTTGCCAGTTATGTACAGCAAGACAATCTTTGAAGCAGCACATTGTAAATTGACTAATTTTAAAAACATTTTTCTTTCTTTAGATACTAGTGCCAATTCTTTCTAATAAGAACAACCATAAGTCCTGGTCATATTTTACTTCACAAGATATGGAATGTCACACAGAAGTCATGAAAAATAAGATGCATATTTTTAAGGGCAAAATGTCTAGAAGAACACTTCTCCCAATTCCTACTATTGCAGAATATATTGACCTGGATCAGAATTATTCACAGATCAAGTAGGTAATGATATGGTATCTATAACACATGAAAGCAGAGGGGTGGTTTATCTGTTTAATATCAGCCTTAGCAAACTATCAATAAAATGAAGAATTATAGCTACATCAAATATTAAAAATGTGTATTTCCTTTTGAAACATACTTTTTATTTATTTATTTATTTTGAGACAGGATATCACTGTGTAGTTCAGGCTGACCTTGAACTCGCTATGTGGCCCAGGCTGGCCTTAAACTCATGATGATCCTCCTGTCTCTAGTCCCTGAGTGCTGGGATTCAGGCGTGTGCCACCACACCTGGCTCAAAGCATACTGTCTAAAGGGAAACTTTCTCAGTCACCATGATCTCAACAACAATATTCATTTACTAAAATGGTTTTTGAAAATATGGTCATTCTTTGCTAAACAATATTTTATAGCAGCAGAGGCATGCTAAACACAGAATAAAATTCTATTGCAAGTAAAAATACTGGATTTTGAAGAAATTATGTTTAGAAAATTAGCTTATATGTGCATAAAATATTAAAATCCACATCTTATCTCTATTTAGATGAAACAATCATTTTTGAATTATTTTATTAATCATTTTAATATTTGAAGGCTACCCTCAAGTGAGAGAAGACTACTCCATGAAATTGAATCTGCAGTTATCAAATGGTCACACCAAATCCAAGAAATTGTAGAAAGAGATTCAGTACAGCCTTTGCTGAATGGTCTTCACCTGACTCCTCAAACTGAGCTGGATTTCTGGATGATGAGGAGAGAGAATTTGTCATGCATTTATGACCAAGTAAGTGAGAGTGCTGGCTATTGTTTGTAATTTCAGTAAGTAAGGTCAACAGCAGACTGAGGCCTCCTGAGCAGTGGTTTCTATAAGTTTAGAAGTTTTATATGGTCTTTGTATGACTTAGTATTCTGTTCTTACTCCAAATGCTGTATATAGGGTGTGCATTTTTTAAATTAATGGGAGATGCAAAATAATTTTGCCCTTAGAACATTTTGACAGCACTTGAGACAATAGGAAATATTTTTTGGCAGTGGAAAAAGTGGTTCCCCAGGGCAGTGTTGAAGAGTGTTAAGATTAGTTAAATCTAGTGGATTTAATTAGAAGGAATAGGGTCTTGCTTAGTGGAGACACATCTTCAGAAGAACTAACTTCGGCTTCTCTTCCAGGTATTGCCATTGTGTACTTACTTTAATGTTCCAACAGCTGAGGCATCTATTCACATGTCTCCTGGAGATCTTCTGAAATAGATCAAGAAATTTTATGTGGGATAACCAGTAGTTGACATATATAATATGTAAACTCTATACACATAATAAAGTACAAGCTAACAAAAATATTGCTTTCAGATTGAAACCAGATAGGCGTTTGGGTATTAAATCCTGTTCATATTGTATATGAGTAGGATATGATTCGTATTTTCTTACAGAATTCATTTAGTATTTAAAAATCTAGCTTTACATTTATTAAAGGTTTTTTTCCCTTTAATTTAGCTTCAAGCTCCTGTTGTTCTGAAGATGGTTAAGATCCTGAAAAGTAAACAGAGCAGCTATTTTCCTACTTTAAAGAACATATTCCTGGCTGTGGAAGATGGTAAGAGGATGGTTCCTCAGCCCAGTATCTGTGCCATGATGTGCTCATGATTTGACCTCACCTGTTTGCCCCAACATTTACCCTCCTACTGAGCATGTTCATGAAGATTGCCCTTGGTTCCTCTAATTGTGTAAATTCACTCCTTGTGTATTATTCTGTAGCTATGCAGTACTAAAGTCTTTAGTTTGTCTCTTATATTGTGGGTTCCTACCCCAAAGATCCCAGGTTGAAGGTTTAATTGGAATATATGTGTATAAGGCCTTTAGTATTTAACAGGGTAAGTGAAAGGGTTCAATAGGGGTTTTCCAGTTAGCACTTGGGTTGTGATCAGTCAGGTTATTCACCAGTGGGTGTCTCTGAAGGTACTTGATCTCCACCAATGGCTTAGTTTACAAGCACTCAGAATCATTGTTGACATTGTAGTGAGAATTAAACCTGTGGAATGGAGGATCTGTAAAAAGATACACAGTTAAAAATGTGTTTACTATTCTCTTCCCAGTGTCTAGTTTGATTCCCAAGGACACTTTTCTCAGTTTCCTGTTTTCTGTTTGTCTCTTTGTCCATGTTTGAGTAAATATGGATAAGCATGATAGCGAAGTGTTGTGTTTTGTTGAGACAGAATCCTCCTTAGTCACTAAATTGTGAAGTCTGGGCCTACAATTTGGGATTATCCCTCTTCAGCCTTGCATAGGCTTGGGATTATAAACATGCACCACCACACCTGGCTATACTGAAATTTATTTGTTTATATTTGTACTTTTTTTTAGTACACATTTGTGATCTATAATAAATACATCCATCATGGGACGTTGGTGCATGTACATATTACATCTTAGTTCTTTTTACTTTCCCTTCCCCTTTCCTTCCTCCCTTCTCCCTCCATCCTTAGATCTGCTTCCCATCTGCAAAAGGTCTCCCTCCCTGTTTCCTGTTGTCTTTTAGTTTACTCTTTAAATTATTCATAGCTTGTGTTTCTTATGTAAGAGAAACCATGTGTTATTTAACTTTGTGTCTAATTTATTTTGTTTAGCATTATCAACTCAGGTACATCCATTTTCCTACAGTTGATTCACATTTATCCATTATGTGTTCTGTTCTCTTTCTTTCTTTCTTTCTTTCTTTTTTTGGTACCAAGAATTGAACTCAGAACCTCACACTTGTCAGGCAGGCACTGTGCAGTGGAGCCATATTCCTGACCCACATTTATCTTTTATGGCAGAGTAGTATTCCATTGTGTATGTATACCACATTTTGTTTCTCCAGTCATCTGTTGGTGTACAAATAAAGCCATTTCCAAAATTTAGCTATTGTGAGTTGTGTTGCTATAAACATGGGTATACATGTATCCCTGTAATATATCTGTAACTTTTTTGGGAAGATACCCAGAAGGTATATATACCCAGAAGATGGGTGAAATGGAATTTCCATTTTTAGTTTTTGAGGAATCTCTGTACTTATTTCTATAGTGCTTGTGGTAGTTTACATTCCCACCAACAATGTAGAAATGTTTTTTTCTGACAAACTTGATAGCATTTTTTGCTATTTGAGATTGTGATGATAGTACAAGATGAAAGAGATGTCTAGATTCATTCCTCTGCAAATGAATAATGAGTTTTCCAGCACCATTTATGAAGGAGGTTATCTTTTCTCCAGCATGTTTTTGGATTCTTTAAAAGATCAGATGGCCAAATACGCCTGGGGTGGTTTCTGTATGCTCTGTTCTGTCCCACTGATCTCTATGTCTGTGAGCCAGTACCATACTGTTTTCATAATATAACTTTTTAATATAACTGGAAATCCAAGATCAAGATGCCTTCTGATTTGCTTTTGTGCTCAGAATTACTTCTGATTAAGGGTGATATTTTGAGTCTCTTCTGTTTCCATATAAATTTTAGGATTTTTTTTCTATCTCTGTGAAGAATGTTATTAGAGTTTGATTGAGATTGTATTAAATCTGTGTATCAGGCTTACTAATGCTATTCTAAGAACATTACTGCTGCCTATTCAGGAATAGGGGATGTCTTTGTATTTTCTGATGTCCTCCTCAATCTCTTTTTAAGTGATATTATAGTTTTCATTGTA
The DNA here is from genome assembly GCA_004363535.1 of Dasyprocta punctata. Taxonomy (NCBI): domain Eukaryota; kingdom Metazoa; phylum Chordata; class Mammalia; order Rodentia; family Dasyproctidae; genus Dasyprocta; species Dasyprocta punctata. The sequence continues at coordinate 8,547 of RJWM01048264.1, forward strand.
GAAGTATATCACTTCCTTGTTTAGGATGATTCCTAAGTGTTTAATTTTGTAATGTTATTGTGAATGCTTAATGCTAATGTTTAATTGATAATTTTTTTCTTGGTGGTTTCACTGTTGGTGTTCAACAATATTACTGATTTTTGTATATTTATATTGTGTTCTGCAACTTTGCTGAATTCATTTGTTCTAGGAATCTTGGTGGAATATTTTGGGTCTTCTGTGTAGAGAATTATGTCATCTTCGAATAAGGATAGTTTGCTTCTTCCTTTCCTGTATGTATCCTTTTTCTTTCTCTTGTCTGATTGCTATGGCTTAAGTTTCAAGTACTATACTGAGCAGGATTGTTAAGAGACCCTTATTTTGTTCCTGATTTTAAATGAAAAACTTTCAAGTATCCCCCATTTAATGTGGCTTTGGTAGTTGATTTGTCATAAATGGCTTTTGATAGTTTGAGGTAAGGTCCTTATATATCTATTTTCTTCAGAATTTTTATGGTTGCTAGATTTTTTCAAAGGCTCATTCTATGTCTAGTGAGATGATTATGTGATATTTATGCTTGCTTCTGTTATTGCGATGTGTTACATTTATTTATTTGTGTATATTAAACCATCTCTACTTCCTTGAGATGTAGGCAGCTTTGTCATTGTTATGGTTTGTGCTAGATGTCTCCCCAAAGCCTCATGTAGTCATAGGGCTTTTTTGGAGGTAGGTGAATCTAGAGTGTGTGATGCTGGGATTAAGGGTGTATGATTATTAAATCAGTCCATTGAGTGGTTTGGCATAGTTATGGCTAGGATTGAGGGTCTGAGTGCTATACCTCCCCTTGCATGGGTAGCCTGCGTACAGTATAAGGGGCAGAAGGAGTCTTGTCTTCACTCTCTTGTTGCTTTTTGCTAACTTGGTGCCATGAACTGTTGTCTTCCGCAAAGCCACCCTTTATTGTAGCCAGCTGACTATAGACTGAAGCCTCTGTAAACTGTGAGCTAAACAAATCTCTCCCTTTTAACATTGGGTGTCAGGTATTTTGTCTTAGCAACAAAAGAAAAGTAAGTCATGACATACGATCCTTTTAACGATTTGTTACATTATGTTTGTAATACCTTGTTGAAGATTCTTGAATCTATGATTAGCCTACAGTATTTTTCTTTTTTGTTGATTGCTTGTCCAGTTTTGGTATCTGGATAATACTAGCTTAGAAGAATGAGTTTAGTAGTACTTCTCCCCTTTCAGTTTTATTGAAAAGTGTAAGGATATTGGTATTAGACCATCTGTGAATTTCTGTAGAATTTTGTTGTGAATCCATTGGGTCATGGGTTTAATCTTTGTTGGTAGACTTTTTATTTCTGCCTCTACTTAATTGCCTGCTGGGCTATTCAGAGTTTTTATATCATGTTTCAATTTTGGTAATTCATATGTCTAGGAATTTCTCCATTTATTCTAGGTTCTCCAGTTTATGGGAATATTAAGTTTCTGAAGTAGTTTCTTGTAAGTTTATTGATTTTGGTGGTGTCAGTTGTGATTTTTCCATTTTCATGTCCAATTGCATTGATCTAGTCTTTTCTCCTTTTGGTAAGTTTGGCTAACAATTTATCGGTCTTTATTCCTTCGAAGAGCCAGCTCTTTCATTCATTGATCTTTTATAATTTTCTTAGTCTTAAGATCAGAGTAGAAATTAATGAAATTTATAATTTTTTCCTTTTATTATTTTCAGATTTGGAATGCTCTTGTTTTTCTAGAATCTTGTGATACATTATTCAGTTATTCATCTATGATTGCTCCATTCTTTTAATGCATTCATAGGTTTTGGCTTTTAATATGTTCATAGGTTGTGCTTTCACTGTTATTTGATTCTAGAAAGTTCTTTATTTTTTCCCTGGCTTCTTCAATTATCTATCAGTTGTTTAGTAATGTATTGTTTAATCTCCATGTGTTTGTATAATTTGTGTGGTTAGTTTTGCTGTAGATTTCTAGTTTCATCCTATGATCCAGTAGTATTCAGGGGATTATTTAAATTCTTTTCAATTTATTCAGGCATGCTTTATGGCATAATATATAGTCTGTTTTGGAAAAAGTTCTGTGTGCTGCTGAGAAAAAGTGTGTACCAATATTCCTGTTAAAAGACTTTTTGGATTTAAGAACTGGTGCATGGACTTAGGACCCATTCTTTTTGGTTTTGGATGGTTCTATATATCTTGTTTATAGAGTCTCAATGTCTTTTTTTTTTTTTTTTGGTTCAATTCACTTTGTTCATATAGTACAGTAATTTTTTCTCATAGTATAGTCCTGTAGTTTTGTGTCCTGTTACACATTACGGTACTACATGTAAGAGTTATGCAAATAAAAGCAAAGTCATCAAGTTGGAATTTCCTTTGACTATTTATCTTAAATATTGTAATGTACATGCTATATACAATTCCTCATTTACCAATTCATTTAGTGAACTAGTCACAGGAACAGAACCTGATCATTAAACAAGGAATGTCTGTATTCTACTATTGTATGAAATAGTCTATAGATATCTGTCAGCCCATTTGTTCAGTGGTGTGATTTAACTCTGATAGTTCTTTAATTTTTTTGTCTCTTTGACCTGTCTAATTGTGAGGGTGAGGTGTTGAAGGTTCCCCACTATGATTCTATTGCTGTCTACCTGTTCTTTTCTTTCTTTCTTTTTGGCACTGGTGATCAAACTCACAACCTCGCTCTTGCCAGGCAAGCACTCATGCCACTGAGCTAAATCCTTGGCCTACCTGTTCTTTTATGTCCAGTAATTTTTGTTTTATGGTGTTGAGTACACCAACATTCAGTGCATAGATATTTATAATTATTGCTTCCTGTTGAATTGGTCCCTTCATTAGTATATAGTGGCCATTTTTATCTCTTCTGACTAGTTTTTTTTTTTTTTTTTTTTTTTTTTTTTTTTTTTTTTTTTTTTTTTTTTTTTTTTTTTTTTTTTTTTTTTTTTTTTTTTTTTTTTTTTTTTTTTTTTTTTTTTTTTTTTTTTTTTTTTTTTTTTTTTTTTTTTT
>RJWM01048265.1:0-11572 GCA_004363535.1 Dasyprocta punctata
TTGTTATACATAATGGAATACTACTCTGCCATAATGAAGGTTAAACTTGAGTCATTTGTGAGAATGACTTGAGACCATTATGTTAAGTGAAAAAATACATCTAAGATGCTATAGAGCATACAGGGATTTTCTTGGAAGTTAATTCTAATAAATCCCCAATGGTCTTTCTTTCAAACTCCAGTCATTTAGGGAGCAAACTAGATCTTAGTAGTGTCTCTCTCATTGTTTACTAACTCTAGGAAAATTAAGGACTACAATTTGACTAAGAATTAGATTTTCCATTATAAGACTACTGAACACTAGGGGATATGATGCTTATAAACCATAAAAGAGGATTTCTACCTTGTTACCCAGTGTTGGTCCACCATATGTAATAAGAATCTCTCACTATGAGCCTTTGTGTATTCAGTTTCAACAATCAAGAATAACTTTTCTTCCTCCCCTACATTCCACCTGCACATTCCCTGTATATCTTTATCTTCTTTGGGTGAAAAGTCATATGCTTCAGTCTGTTCAGGTTTTAACTGCTCCTACTTGGAGACCAAAAAACCTTACCAGTTATCACAACTAAATGTTATCTTATTCTCTCGTTACAGGCTCTTGTAAACTCTTGTGTTTATTTTGCCCTTATTAAGTTGCACTTGGCATATAACTTTGTGATTTGAGGTCTGACTTGAACAACTCTTATGCTCTATTCATAATATATTATAATGTAATATATAACATATAATTATAATATGATATAATATATAATATTATATATGTCTGCTAGTTGTATGTTCTATTTGGTTCATATAAATATGTTTTACATATGTTCTTTTTGTTTCTTGACGCAGGGACCATTAATACTTTTGTTTCCCATTTTTCACAGTTTGTGCTGTATTTGGAACAATGCGTTGTTTTACCCATAATTGGCAGTTTTGAACATTGTATCACAAAGATAATTACATAAAACAGTAAAATAATATGTCATATTTTTCAATGTATATAGCATGCTTATCCCTAAAAATAAGATGACATATTTTTTAAAATGCTCTTTCTAAATTAAGGTAAATTAAGAAAAATGAGATGAACATGCACTGGTTTTATGATGAATGAATAATGTGTCTACTAATTTACACAGGAAAAATAACATGGAAACAATTATTAGATAATATTTGAAAAAGGAATGTTATTTAACTTCTAATCATAGTTTTCATGTACTTCATCTACTCAATGATCCTATGTTTCAAATATTTTAAATAAGTGACTTAATAGAGTGGGGCAAATATGATGCACATAATGAAAAGGCTGTGAGATGAGGCACCATGGTCCTCTCAACTTGTAGGTCCTAACAGAAATTGAGAGGGGACATCAATGCTAGTTATTAAAGCTCATATAAGTATATTTAGAATTCATAAAGTTACTATACCAAAAGGTTAACCATTTTTTTCTAACTAGTTTTACATACTTGGATATTCAAAGTATTTTTATTTCATCTTAGATCACAGTTTTAAAAAATAATCTTATTAACAATAATCAGCAATACCCACTCAATGGCTGTGACACAGGAAAGTGGAAGTGGAGAACCTAGTGTTTAATGGGTGAAGAATTTGGGTTTGGGGGGTTGAGAAGCTTCTGGAGATAGGTAGGGGAGATATCACAGAACTACGTGAGTGTATTTATTTCCATGAAACTGTAGACTTAAGAAATTATTAAAAGAATACATTGTAATGTATATTTTTCCACAAGAAGAAGAAATGAAGCTTGGCTCACAGAAAGGTGATTGCTGAGAAGAAACTACATGTGTGCATCTGTTTCTCCTCATCCATTTAGCAGAATCTATTGTAGTCTGGATTTGAGGTGTGTTTTTCTTTTTTTGTTTGTTTGTTTTTTGTATATTTAAGAAAATCAGAGTATGTTACTTTTGTCTTATTTTAGTAACAATTACTGTATCAAACATCTTTTAGACAAAAAGGTGATGATTATCGGAGTTTATTGTTCTGCTGCAGTTTCTAGAAGAAAAAAAAAAAAAAACATGAGTTTTCCATACATCTTACCTACCAATTATTTTTACAATTTCTTATTTTTCTGTTTAATTTCCCTCTTTTTCTTTATATGAATCATGCAAACAGAAAGCTATGAACTGAGACTGATTTTTGAAGAGCAATGAGGACACTCAGACTGGAATAGATTAGAAAGAAGGAACAGGTGTCAAGGTCAGAGTATTATTCAGCTGACTTGGGTTCTAAGTCCTCCTTGGTCAGTCCTAGGTTTCCCAAAGCATTAGTTTTTCTGGCACATTATGGGGTAAACAAAGGTTTCTGCATTTACATAGGAAATGGGTTAATGCATGTGAATTGTGTTTCACAGATTGCAAAGTGATATAGGAATTTAAGGTAGCATTATTATTTCTATGGGCACTACTATTAATAATTTGTTTCACTAATGATTTCTGTGTAAAATGAATAAAGAATGTAAATGAAGAATGAGGCTCCTTTTTTGACTGCATGCCAAATTATGTCAGCCTAGGGATGAATTGAAGCAGAAAGACTGCCTTGATTTTTTTTTTTTTTTGTTAATTCTCTTATGGTTTCTCTCAGTCTTTGCCCTGAGCAAGCAATTATCTCAAAAACCATTGAACAGATTGACATATATTCAGAGATAAAGGTTTTGAGTTGTTGGAATCATAGTTACCTTAGGGTTAAATTCATTTGAAATAAGAAAAGGAAAAAAATGAATAATTATTGAAGGGGCTATACATTCATTTATGAGAAATAAAATGGAATGTTGTGCAGTTGTCTGTCTTTAAATATTTGCATTTATAAGGACTTCTAGAGTGTGTACAGCATGCTAATGATGTGGTTTTTTTTAATATATGTGAAATATTTGCCACAGCAAGAAATGTGCTATAAAGAATGAGGATGCAAATTATTTTCATTAAAGGCAAAGAGTTACTGTGTGTGTGTGTGTGTGTGTGTGTGTGTGTGTGTGTGTGTGTGTGTATGCTTACCTATTTGGAGATGGAAAGATTTTTCCTTCCTTTATACTCTAGTAAGTGTTTATGTTGCTTGAAAGAGATACTGTTTGTTTTCTTACTCTACCTTTTGTGAGGTATAGAGACTCTGATTGTGTCCTGTCATTCAATAGCTTGAAGTACAAATGCTAATTTATTGCCAGACTGCTGCATTGTGATTTGCATTCCAAATCAGACTGCAGATTCCTATTATAAATTGTTTTCCAGTTTTTCCTTATTTAGAATTCCATCTTTCTTTTATTACTCTACTCATTCCCCAATAATGAACCTTTAAAAAAATCTTTTTTAAGAGATTTCCATTTAAAATCAGCAGCTTTAGTTGTCTAAAATCATAACAGTAAATTACAAAGGCATCAGAAGATTCTTTTCTCCCTCATGGTTTTCTCCCTCTCATGTAAGAGTCATACAGCCCTAAGTAAAATACTTATAACACATAGCTGTAGCTTTCAGGCTCAAAGGTTTATATTTGTTCCTTTGAAAACCCATGCTTTTATTTCTTTTTAGATCAGAAAGATGCGAGCTCACAAGTCTTCTCTTAATAACAACCTTTCACAGATGAACCCTGGAATAGTATAATTACGTCCCTTCTTGGCACCTTTAAATCAAATTAACTAGATACTTAGGAGAGAAAAGGAAAACGCACTTTTGCAACGTATCTGGCTGGGTGAGAAGCAACTGCTGCAGCATAAAGAACTGATGGGAATCTGGGCTTTCCCACTCTGGTAGCAAAGGGGGGAATTAAGAGTTGGTGGTCTGCTTCATGTTTGGAGGACACCCCTCCATCTGTTCACAGCTCAGCCTGTTTCCAATTTAAAGCCAGATTTCAATACAAACCTCAATTTCTTTTCTGCATTCTAAAAGCAAAGCAAGCCTATGAATCATAGTGTCTGTGCTCCTGGAATTCAGACCACATTTCCCCCCAAAATTTTCAGGCTGTTTGTTTGAATACCTGCTTACTGTGGTACACAATGGGCAGCTTTGAGAAGAAAAATTGATAATCTTCACGGAAGAGTAATTTGAATGAAATTACACTTGACAGCCAGTCTCCAAGCAAACAAGAGGAGCTAGGGAGCCTAGCTAAGCTCTAAGGACTTGCCCAAGCCACTGCTGTTGGAACTTCCCAGGGAAAAAAAATCGCCAGTTTTTTCAACATCTAATTGAGCTTTTGATTAATTCCGTGTACCAGACCCTACTGAAGAAAGGTAGCCATGGAAGAGAATATGGAAGAGGGACAGACACAAAAAGGTACTGTGCTAAAAGGGTTTCTTTCTTTCTTTTCTTTTTTTTTTTTTTTTGTAACTAATTTTTTTTTTTTTAGTTTCCTTGTTTGCTTTTGACACTTGCCAGTAAGGCTCATGAATGTTTCTCTTTTGGAAGGCATTTTTTCCCCTCTCCTTTAGTCTGTTCCTCACTTGCAGTAATGTCTGGTAGAAACGTTGTGATTATTTGCAGATCTTTTCAGATGTAAGTATCTAAACGCAGAGTCAAGTATTAGTGATGAGAACATTGCGGCATTGTTGCGAACTATTCTTTAGACCAGGCTTGTTAACCTTCATTTATTTCATGTTTTCATGGTTGTCGAGCTTGGTCAAGGGATTGTCGGTATGAGCCAACAACACAATATTTGAAGCAAATCCCAGTTAAAAATCTGATGATGTAACCATTATCAATACCTTCACATGGCCATCTGATAGAACAAAGACTAAGATCATTTATTATATTTGGTTTGTGCACATTTTAAAAAAAAGTCTTGTTTTTCCTTTGAATGAATGCAGTCTTGTTTAATATAGATTTCACAAAAAGTTCATGGATTTTCAGGGTGTATAGTGTTGTTAAGGTTTTCCCTTCTATGTGATTGAATCTATGCAACTTCTAGGTAATAAATATGAAGGAAATTTTCTGACGCATTTTAAATGTGTATAGGAATATCTGGATGTGTGAATTAGGGTGAATTTGACATCTTTATATCTGGTCAAATCTTGAAATTTCAAAAGATTCAGGTAGTTCTAGAAGCTTTTTAATGTGTCAAGTGGTAGCTTCCGAGGGATCTGGCTTTCCCCCAGCATAGGTAGCATTTTCTATCATGTCTGCTCTCAGGCTTATGTAATGTTAGAGAATACACTCCTGTTTTCTTAGGCTTCAAATAGTAACACAGGTAATGCTGAAATAAGGTAATATTTAAGGGTAACATTAAAAAAAGGGTTGGCTTGTAAAGTAGATTTTAAATATAAGTAAATGCATCATTTTTTGAAAGACTTATCTGATAAAATAGGTAGTTTAGAAGTACAATATATTTTCTTATATTTTAAGATATTCAGAGACATTGGGTCTCTTCTCTTAAAGTACACATGCACATGCACAACTTGTTTATATACATATATATGGCATATATATTATAAACACTGATATTGATATTGAAAGGTTTTATACAACCAGTAGTGCAGGATGATAGGCAAGCTGATCTCCAAATTTAAGCAATGTTTATGATACACTGTAATTAAAACTCAATAACTGACCTAGATATAATCTAATATATTTTTTAATTAAAACATCTCAACTCCATTATATACACAAATAATTTGTGTCCATCAATGATTTTGAATAGCAGATTTTGTTAATAATTTCTGTCTTTACAAAGTCTTGCAATGGACTATTTTATTTTTTGAATAAACTATCTTATTTCTTTCTCTAGCACATACTGTTACTGCTTCTTGGCTATTCAGTTTGTCTGAGCAAACACAAACTGATTATTTTATACAGAAAAGTGCTATTCATTACACTAAATAAAAACTTCAATTAAACCATGGATTGTGGTTACAGGTTGAATATACCTGAATAAAACTTATAAGATGTAGAACCAAGAAAATTGATGTACATAGTTGTGATTTTTTTTTCTTAAGAAAGCACTGAAAATCTTTTTTCTTGGCGATGGATTCAGAAATGATGGGAGGGGAAAGATTCAGTCAGAGGGTTTGTTATCAGAAAAGTGCATGAAGGTATACCAGCAACACCTGTGGAAAAATTTTAAATCAGAGAAATTGAATACTAATCTTTAAAGGGAAAGTGAAATGTTTATGATTTTGATTTTTTCTTAATTGAGAAAAAGAAGGTTCAGGTTGTGTTATTTCTGATCTGTTTTATTCATCTTTGCCCATGACACCTGTTCTATATAAGCTTGTTGTCAGAAACTTATATTTAGATATAAATGATCTTTCTGTGTGTAGGGAAAGGCAAATGATGCAAAATTTTGAAAGATCCAAATTGGAGGAGCTACTTGAAAAGTAGAAAAAATTGGAAGTTTTTCAAGAGTCTAAGTGGGCAGATTTAATGATCCATCTGCTTTGAAGGAAAGCAGCACTCTGCGTTATTCTGTTTTTCTTAAACTGCATAGGATTTGCTTTTATTATAATTCAAGTACCATAGTGTTCTTTTACATTTGAAAGATGCTTTCCAGTTCCCTGTTTTAATTTAAATGCCTTTTTGTAGTACATAACTGTACTGATTCTTGACCAATACATTTATTTAAGGAACTGGAAATTGCTGATATTATATAGGTAAATGATATTCATTATTGTAAATAAAATCATCAATTAGATCATGGATTGTGGTAACAGTTTAAATCTTTCTGAGTAAACCTTAGCAAATGCAGAAAACAAGAAAATGATGTAATTAGTTGTAATGCTTTTTTTTCCAGTGACACTCTGGATGAGGGCATAAGCTGGTCTTCTCTGTTACATATCAGAAGAATTTAGTGTCCATGTTTACCCATGTCATCTTCCAAATTTAATTTGAATGTACAATGGAAGCCAGTAACTTAAAATATATATATATGTATATATATATACATATATGTATATTTATATGTTTGATGCTTATATACTTAAAAAGATAAGGCATTTGAGAGAAATTCTAAGTTTTAATCTGATTTTAATGATAGATTCAGCCCAGGAGAGTGGATACTTTAAAAGTATGTTCTACTTCACTAGCCATTCTGTTTAATAAACTATGTGAATCCTTCATGGAGGTCAATATTTGTTGCTCTTTCCACTTGTGCAGACCTTACCAAAAGTGACCTTACCAATATTGTGTTGAAGGAATTCAAGTGTTTTAAGAAATACCTAGTTGTTGTGACAAATGCTCTTTTGTAAATGGAAGTTAGTTACTTTAGGTTGGGTTCAATCAAAGCACCAGGCTTCTAGCATTTAAAAAAAATGGATAAATCTACAACAGGTTCTCAAGGATGTTCATACCAAATCTATCATCACTCTCCTCAGAAGTCAAGATACATGGTGACTGTTACGGTAATGAGGGCTCTGATTACTGCAGTGAGGTTAAGCGAAGTTCAGGGCAAGATTTCTATGAAAATTTAAAAAGTATTCTTTCCTTATTCATAGTTTTGTTTTCCTTTCCATTGTTTGAATTATGATGGCCAATTAGATCTGAAAATATTAAATGCAAAATTCCATACAAAATTCATAAATTTTAAATTTCATGCTGTTTTCAGTGGCATGATGAAACCTTATGCCTTTCTGTTCCAATCTGCCTAGAACATTAATCTTCCTTTGTCCAGTGTATCCACATAGTATATCCTATCCACACAGTTGTCATTTAGTAGACATCTTGATTAGCAGATCAACAACTACCAATCTTTAATCATCACAGTCTCACAGTGGATGTATTCAAATAACCCTGATCTATTAAATGGCCCCATTATTACAAGAGTAATAATCTTGAAAAATCAGACATGCTAAAATGCATCTGTAAAATGAAACTTACTTAAGTGAAGAGGTGAAAATTCTTGACTTAGTAAGGAAAGTAAAAATATCTTACATTGAAGTTACTATGATCTATGTTAAGAATTAATCTTCTATAGATTGAAATTATAAATAAGCAAAAAATAAATTTATGCTCCTTTTTCTGTCACACTTCAAGCTATGAAAGTTATGGCTACAGTATGTGAAAATGTGCCTAGTCCTTCCCTTCACTTCATCTCATTGCATTGACATTACATCATACTGCAACATCAAAACAAGAAGGATGAGTATAGTACAAAAAGACAGTTTGAGCGACAATGGAGGCTACATTCATATAATTTTCATTGTAATATATTGTTATAGTTCTTTTATTATTAGTTAATATCATTAATCTCTTACTGTGTCTAATTTATAATTTAAACTTTATCATAGGTACATATGTGTAGGAAAAATATAGATATATGGAGTTACTACTACTCATAGTTTCAGGAATCCACTAAGGGGCTGGGGACATATTGGCTTAGGGTACGGGAAGCTACTGTATACCTTTGTGACTTGTGGATATTCAGTCCTGTCTGAAACATTTTGACAAATCGTCTGGGTAAGGATGTAAGGGATTTAAAATTTTAGTATAATTTGTGAATTGGTAAACATACATTAGGCAGGCAGAGAAATGAGTGACTTATTTTGTAAATAACTTCTATGAAGGCATTACTGAATTATGAGGAATTTACAGTGAAATTCTGGTGAATAAATGTGCAGATGCAGTGCAGAACCCAAAAGAGAACATTCACAGTATTAATGACTGTGCTTTTCTGGTATAATCTAGCAGCAGCTATCAATTTCTCAAGTTCATCCAGAGTGAAGCTGGAATTTCCTCTCCAACATGAAGTACCATATCATCAGTAGCATCAATTATTGGTGATTGTAATGGAATGGGTAGCAGAGCAGATCACACTCCAGGAACAAAGTCCAGTTTTATCTTTTCAACCCTTATCTTATGAGCATGTGTTAACTGTCATTATTCATCTTTGGCCTAATAGCACTAACGTATATGTTCCCACTCAGAATTATCATTAACTTCTTAAAACCAGCAATAGGTGTGGTTGTGAAGACAAACTGCTTTCAATTGTTTACAAAATAGTAAATTTATGAATAAAGCTTTCTTTATTTTTAATATGAAAATTAACTTTAAATATACCATGTGACATTAGTGCATTGTAATGTATTTTAATGTAATATTGAAAGGTAAGAGGGAAGTTACCTGTAAGCTATGGATTTGACAAGTCTGTTAGATGAAAAGAAAGTGTACAGATTTTTTCTTTTTTTTACTTTCAATATTAATTAAAGTCTGTCTCATGATGAAGGACACTATACAGTTGTATTTGACATGTGAGCTCATGATTGTACAATTTACATTATATATGTATATGTACATTATATATGTGCATATATAGAAAGCAGTTTATATATAAAATCATGTACACTGGTACATATAGGCTGACTAAAAGTCTTAAAAATAATTTTACAAAGATTATTTTTGCCTAGAAAATGACTTTAGAACATAAATTTTCTTTTGGCAGACATTGTCCTTGAAGAAGAGACATTACCAGAATAAATGAAAAAGGAGGCAATTTTGACTTTATGTTCTACAAGAGGATTTTGGTCAACCTGACTTGCCCAGTGATTTCAGTAACAGACACTGGCCATTGACTCTTCATAATAACCTTAAGTGGAACTAATATTGAGGAAGTTAAAATCAAATAGGTTAACTGGGTAGACCAAAATCACACAGTAGAGTAGTTAAGTGATAGAGCTTGATTCAATACAATCAGATTGAAACTGAGGTTTGAACTTTTAATCACATTCCTCCCTGTACTGGATATCAATAGTCATCTGTCTGTCACACCTTGTTTTACATGAAGCTGCTTCATCCACACACTTCTACCACACAATCACTCATGTTCTGTAATTTATGACTGTTTTTTACCACTAGTTATGAATTTCTGACCAGATATGAACGGCTCTCCTGTGTACACTAGAAATCTATTACCTATAAGTCATAATTTTTCTTCAGGACAATGCATTTGGTCAGTTTTATTCCTCCCTTGACAACCAGACAAAGACAATTCTTGGTATGTGTCTTTTTCTTCCATTTATCTTTATAATAATTACATTGTCCATCTCCTAGCTAATCTGAACGAAACTCTATTCATTATACTCAAAAGACCTCTAAATAATTTTCCCAATCTGCTTAGGAGTCTTTTGTAAAGAATTTAATAATAAGATTTCTGAGTTTAACATAGTGTGTGATACCTAAACTAAAAGTTTGCCTAATGTATACATAAATTACAGCATGACATCACTCTTTACTGTATCCTTGATAATTCATAATTGTTTCCATGTTTATTTTGACAGTTTGAGTAATAAATTCAATTTAAAGCCACTGCCAACTAGTGAGAATAGGTAGTACAATATTTTTGAAACTACTGCAAAGAAATTAAAAACCCAGAATTAATAAGGTAGATTATAGTGTCTACCTTCTTAATACAATTAGAATCTTTAATCTTATGTCATTGAGATCTGAAGACCAGAGGCCGGGAACAAAACAAAAACAACAACAAAATCTTTAAGCAGTTACTGAAATGTAAAAATTAATTAGTTCTCTTTTGCTTTTTAGATATCTATTACTTACACACTTATGAAAAGGGAACTGGTTCTGTACATCTAGTGGACAAACTTCGTCTTACATATTGTCACAAGGTACCCTTCAGCTATTATCTCAGAGCTTGGAAAACAAGACTAGAAAAGCCATAGTTATTCACATTTTATAAGCAAATAGAAAAAAATCTATGCTATGATTTGACAGTTGTGCTTATACCATGCTTCACCTGGAATGTCCTTTGGGATCTAAGAAAGCACTTTTATTATTTTATGTTATCAAATGTAGTTCCAAGACATGTATAAGTTAGGAAACAGGTATATTTTCTTTATATATAATTCCTGAAAATTCTATGTTGCTTTAGTTATTATGGCTGCTTTGGTCTAAATATAATGGTTGTGAGTTTTATTATTTTATGTTACTATTGCATCAGTTGTTAATTGTATTATCTACATTTATGGCACTATTGATCTTAAAATCTAAAGTGCTCAATAACATAACATGTTCAGACTTCTTGTTGGAAAATTATATGTGTATTTTAATGATATCATTAAAATAAATGTGCATTTACTTTTTATAAACGAAAGTATTTAATATAGTTATTTTACTAACTCCTCCAATTGAAATTTACTTTTAAACATTTAAGGAGACTAAATAAGAAGTACAATTATTGGTAGCCCAACTAGAGTGATAGCTCTTAGAAATTCATCATTCTTCAATTAATTAGAAGACAATGACTCAGAAAGGATTCATAGGTTATAGAAGATAATTTGTACTGTGTCTGTTTTGGTCTCCACAACCCCCCCCCACACACACACATACACCCATCCCCATCCAGAATAGTTGATGATGTTCTTTCTCATACATAGAAAGCAGACCAGATCACCTGGCTTATTTTCAAAAATTATTTTGGACAGCATCCATAATAACAGGTGGCACAGCTGTGGATTAACTGACATAAAAATAATTCGTGTTTTTCCGTGTGCTTTCTCTTAAAGTTATGACCATTTTCTTGAACACTCTTAATCTGAAAGCACAAGTAACTTCTTCTTTGTTCTCTGAAAATAAACAAAGGAGAATATAACTAACTGATTTATTTCTGTATAATTGTGAGCGGGAAATTTCACTTTGATAACAGAT
>RJWM01048266.1:0-11555 GCA_004363535.1 Dasyprocta punctata
GCCAGCCTCGCAGGACACAGAGGTACGGAGCCCAGCCCAACCCAGGACACCAGAGCTGCTCATCAGGGACTGGCTAGCATAGCTTCAAGGCCTTGGAGAGCTTGGGATTTGCCCATCAGAGTGCAGAGCATAAGCTCCATTGTTCAGGGGTGCGACTGGTGGGGCAGGTCCTAGAGGTTGTGGGCCAGCCCAGCCAGTAGCAAAACCCAGGCGTTGTAGGCCTGGGACTCACCCAGGCTTGCCTGGCACTCCAGAATCTCTGAACTCCTTGTAGCCAGACTCAGGATGCCAGTGGCATCACACTCCAGGATGCATTCTGCCTAGCCGCCTGGGTCCTGGAGGTCTTGGCCCCCACCCAGTAAGGCAGAGCTTTCTGCAGCACACTCTGGGAATGCGCCCTCACTAGCTGCACAGAGGATACAGCTCTACCAGGTACCGTGACTCAGCACAACCCACCAGGGGAATCACTGGTCAGCCTCGCAGGACACAGAGCCACACAGGTCTCAGAAGAAAATGGCAAAACGAAAAACCAAAAAGCAGTCTCAATCCTTCAACCCACTGAGAACAAACCCAAGAGACACCGCAATGAAAGATACTGTGAGTCACACAACTGAACTTTTTGAAATGATAGCAAATGCAGTAAAGAAACAACTCCATGAAGCTATAGAGAAACTCAAATCAGAAATAATCTCTCAGCTAAAAAATGAAATGACAATCATTATGAAAGAAATGTTGTGTGTATCTAAAGAAGAGCAAGATAAAAAAATAGAAGAACATAAGAAAATGATGGAAACTTTGTGTGAACAATGTAAGACACAGATAGAATGCATGAAACAGATTCAAAGGGAAATTCAGGAAATGAAAAATTCCATGAAAAGTTTGAAAAACTACTTGAATGAAGCTGAAGATAGTATCTCAGACCCTGAAGACACCATGGGGGCTTATGACCATGAAAGAAAAGATCTCTTAAAAATAGTAAGGAACAAAGAAACAACAATTCAACAGCTGCAAGATGATGCCAAGAGAAATAACATAAGATTAATAGGCATAAATGAAAAAGCAGGGATCAATACTAATGACCTTCAAAGACTATTCACAGAAATAATAGCAGAAAATTTTCCAAACATGGGAAGAGAATCTGATATACAGATAAGTGAGGCATACAGGACCCCAATTAACCATAACCAAAATAAATCTTCACCCAGATATATAATAATAAGGGTATCACAAATACAGCACAAGAACAAAATACTAAAAGCAGTCAGAGAAAAGAAACAAATCACCTATGAAGGAAAGCCTATCAGAATCGTAGTAGACTTCTCAACAGAAACATGTTAAGTCAAGAAGTGCTTGGCGTGAGGTATTTCAAATCCTGAAAGAAAACAACTTTCAACCTAGATTGATGTACCCTGCAAAGCTATCCTTAAAAATTGATGGAGAAATAAGATATTTCCATGACAAAGAAGAACTGAAGAAATTTATGACCACCAAACCAACACTACAAAGAGTACTGAAAGACACTCTAGAAAGAGACAAAGATAGCTACAATCGTAAGAACAACAACGAAAAGGAAACCACTAAGCAGGGCAAATAATTAAACAGAAAATGTAGAACACCAACAACAAAAAGATATCATGACAGGGATGAGTCGGTACATATCAGTTATATCAATCAATGTAAATGGTCTCAACTCACCAATAAAAAGAAACAGACTAGCAGAGTGGGTTAAGAAACAAAGCCCAACAATATGCTGTATACAAGAAACATTTGAGTGAAACATTTCACTCAAAAGAAAATTCACAGACTAAAAATCAAAGGATGGAAAATAATACTCCATGCAACAGGAACCCAGAAAAAAGCAGGGGTAGCTATTATGTTTGCAGACAATATGAACTTCAAACCAAAAATGATCAAAAGAGATAATGAAGGTCACTACATACTTGTTGGGGGAAAACTTCGAGAAGAAGAGATTACACTCATAATATATATATGTACCGAATATGGGAGAACCTAACTATGTAAGACAATTCCTAATAGACATGAAAAACCAAATAAACAATAATACAGTTATAACAGGGGACCTTAACACCCCACTGTCACAGAGAGACAGATCAACCAAACAAAAAATCAGCAAAGAAATAACAGAACTGAATCAAACTTGTGAACAAATGCACCTAGTAGATGTGTACTGAGTATTCACCCATCAATATCAGAATACACATTCTTCTCAGCTGCACATGGGTCATTCTATAAAATAGATCACATACTGAACCACAAAACATGCTTAAGTAAATGCAAAGGAACTGAAATAATCCCATGCATGTTATCTGACCATAGCACAGTAAAATTGAAAATGAATGACAAAAAAACCCGACAAGAACCCCATAAACACATGGAAATTAAATAATACTCTCCTAAACAATCAATGGGTCACAGAAAAAATTAAAGAAGAAATTAAACAATATCCACAATGGAATGAAAATATAAATACAAATTACCATAACCTGTGGGACACAATGAAAGCAGTCCTCAGAGGGAAATTTATAGCACTAAATTTCCACATCAGAAAAATGGAAAGAACACATGTAAATAACCTAATGCTGAACCTCAAACTTCTAGGAAAAGTAGAGCAACTCAAGTCCAAAGCCCAAAGAAGGGAGGAAATTATCAAGATTATAGTAGAAATTAATGAAATTGAAACTAAGAAAACAATAGAAAGAATCAATGAATCAAAGAGTTGGTTCTTTGAAAGAGCAAATAAAATTGAAAAACCCCTAGCCAAATTATCAAGAAAAAGAAAGAAAAAACTAAGATTCGTGCAATAAGAAATGAAAAGGGTGAAATCACTACTGACGCTGTGGAAATACAGAAGATCACCAATACCTACTTCTAAAACCTTTACTCACATAGATTTGATAACACAGAATAAATGGACAGATTCCTAGAAACTTATGAATTACCAAAGCTGAATCAAGAAGATGTAAAACTGCTGAATAACCCAATTTCAGCTAACAAAATTGAAATGTAATCAGGACCCTACCAACAAAGAAAAACTGGGGCCCTGATGGATTCACCACTGAATTCTACTAGAAATTTAGGGAAACCTTATTGCCAACGCTCCTCAAACTCTTCAATGGAATTGAAAGAGAACTAAGTCTCCCTAACTCATCCCTGGGAACAAGTATTACCCTAATACCAAATCCAGAGAAAGACCCAACCAAAAAAGAAAATTACAGGGCAATTTTCCTAATGAACATAGATGCAAAAATCCTCAATAAAATACTGGCAAATATAGTACAGCAAGTTATCAGAAAGATTATACACCATGATCAAGTTTAATTCATCCCAAGAATGCAGGGATGGTTCAGCCTAGGCAAATCAATAATTGTAATACACCATATTAACAGGGCCAAGGACAAAAACGACCTGAGCACCTCAATAGATGCAGAAAAAACTTTTGACAAAATCCAACACCCATTCATGATAAAAACCCTACAGAAAATTGGAATAGGTGGTCTCTACCTCAACCTGATAAAAGTCATATATCATAAACCAATAGCCAACATCTTACTAAATGGAGAAAAACTGAAATCTTTCAACCTAAAATCAGGATCAAGACAAGGATGTCCATTATCACCACTCCTATTCAATATAGTTGTGGAAATAGTAGCCAGAGCAATCACACAAGAGATAGAAACAAAGGGAATAAGAATAGGAAAGGAAGAAGTAAAAATAGCATTATTTCACAAACATCGTGAAAATGGCCATTCTCCCAAAATTATTATACAGATTTAATGCAATCCTAATCTAAATACCACTTGCCTACCTCACAGAGCTAGAGAAAGCATTCCTGAAATTCATCTGGAACCAGAAAAGATCTAGAATAGCAAAGGCAATTCTGGGCAACAAAGGTAAGGCAGGAGGTATCACAATCTCCAACTTGAAACTATACTACAAAGCTACTGTGATAAAATCATCGTGGTACTGAAATCAAAACAGACCTGAAGATCAATGGAATATATTAGAAGATACAGACACAACTACAAACACACTCAGCCACCTCATCTTTAACAAAGGGTCCAAACATGTACATTGGAGGAATGACAGCCTCTTTAACAAATGATGCTGGAAAAACTGGCTTTCTATATGCCATAAACTAAAACTAGATCCATGTCTATCATCATGCACTAAAATAAAGTCAAAATGGATCAAAGATCTGAATACCAAAACAGAGACACTAAACTTGCTAGAAGACAAAGCAGGTAAAGATCTTGACGACATAGGAGTACGTAGAGAGTTCATGAACAAAAATCAAAGTGCACTGGAAACACTTCCCAGAATCAACACCTGGGATCTCATCTTCATAAAAAGTTTTTGCATGTCAAAGAAAATCTCCAACAGAGTGAAAAGAAATCTCATGAACTGGGAAAATATCTTAGCCGATTGTCCATCAGACAAAGGAATTCTACCTAAAACATATAAAGAATTAAAAGAAATCAGGCCCCTAAAATTCAAGGACCCAATCCAAAAATGGGCATCTGAGGTGAATACACACTTCTCAGAGAAAGAAATACAAATGGCAAATAAATACAAGAAAAAAATGTTCAACATCCATGGTCATTTGGGAAATGCAAATTAAAGCAACACTGAGATTCCATCTCACTCCAGAAAGAATGGCCAAAATTAAAAAATCAACCAACAAATGCTGGAGGGGTTGTGGGGAAAAAGGAACTCTTCTCCACTTTGATGAGAGTGTAGACTGGTGCAACCACTATGGAAATCTGTGTGGAGATTCCTCAAGAAGCTAGGAGTAGAGATTCCATTCAACCCAGCTATCCCTCTTCTGGGCATTTTCCCAGAAGAATTGAAATCATCATACCACAGTGATATCTGTGCACCCATGTTTATAGCAACACAATTTGTAATAGTCAGATCTTTGAAACAACGCAAGTGCCCATCAATCAAAGAATGTATAAAAAAGATGTGGT
Source organism: Dasyprocta punctata (assembly GCA_004363535.1). Lineage (NCBI taxonomy): Eukaryota > Metazoa > Chordata > Mammalia > Rodentia > Dasyproctidae > Dasyprocta > Dasyprocta punctata. The sequence continues at coordinate 4,989 of RJWM01048266.1, forward strand.
ATTTTTATACAATGGTGTACTACTCAGCTATCAAGAAAGATTGCTTTGAGACTTTTATAAGTAAATGGACAGGACTTGAGACCATACTCATAAATGAGATACATCAAACCCACATGTGTAAACACCATATTGTCTCCGCAGTGTAAGAAGCTGAAAAAGTATATATGATCCAAAATCTACAATGAATACTATGTAAGGGTAACAAACTGTTCAAAGAACAAAGGTAATTGGGGAGGGAAAAGGATGAAAGAGGGAAGGGAAAAGGAAAAGATATAAATCTGTGTATATGTATGTGTAAGATAACTAAAATGACCATACTGCTGAATGTATTAGTTATTGAGAAAGAATGGCTAATACTCATATGATTAGATCAATTTTAAATGTCTGTATCTGTTAATGTAAACAACCAGTTTGAAGATAATGATACGCAATATTGCAAGCATTGTTAAGTTTCTATTGTCTTGTTTTGTAAACCTGTAATGTTACTGGTGTGCATATGGTCTAGTCATTTGTTTGTCTCTTTTGCTTTTTGTCTTTCTTATATGTGTTTTTTTCTCTTAAATAAAAAAAAAGAAAAGTAGAAAAAAGTGTAGTCTTCATTTTGCATTAGTCTTCTCTTCTTACCTTAATACTGCAGGTCAGAGTCCAGTTCAACTCCATACGTTAATCATATAAATGATGTCTCTCTAAAAACTGACAATACATGGTTGATTAAACCTAAATTTCCATAACCTATTTTCTCCCCCTTCAAGACTGAGGACATGGAAATCAGAGACTTGCAAGTATACTCAACCAGCAAATGGGATTCCAGTCATTGCCCTACAACTACAGCCATCCTGAATTCCACAGATCCTCTACAAACTTGAGACTAAACCAAGCAGAAATAATTATCTCAGGGTCACTGGTTAGCCTGCCAAATGAGAAGAGACTTCTCTAGATTCACCAACAAAACAACAAACAAATGAAGGGTAAATCCAACTCTACCCCACCTTAGAAGTTCTATAAAAGCTCCCCTTTTCCCCATGTGAAGAATCCAGTTTGATCTCTGTAGGAGTTGTGTGCCCCTCAGCTTGAAGCCACAGTTCCTTTCCCATTTGCTCTTACTTTCTAAATCTGCCTAATACATCAACCCATGCTTTTCACCGAAGTGCTCTGAAATGCTTTTCCTGAGATATAATCAAGATTCTTCTAGGACCAATTTGAGGGGACATGCATAAAAATGTTAGTTGTTGCTCAGAGAAAGAATGACAATAATTTAATAAAATGGATGATATAGGCTTTAAAATCTCTGTGATATTATTTATTCCTTATATATTTCTGGAGAATTTCTGAATTTATGGGGGGAAATGAAAAAAAAATCATATGAAGTTACAGTAGTCAAATGAAATACATCTTCTATTGCTGTTAGATTTCCTAAAATTGAAGTACTCTTTGGATCAAAACACTAAAGCACAACTAGAAAATAAATTGTAATGTGTCAAAGCAAATAGATTCTGGAAAATTAGATAACTTGAGAAGTTCCAATGGGATTATGGGAAGCCAATGCCCAATAATCCCTGGGTTGTCCATCATGTAAAAGACCAACTTGGAAAAACTCTAGTGCAGAAAATTGATCTAAGGAGAACTGGGGAAAATAATTTTCACGAAATACTCAGGTTGTTCAGGTTACCAATAGAAGAGCGGATTTAAAATTCCAGCAAAGAAATATTTCTCCTGCATCAAAGTCTTTAAAATAGATTCGAAATTTAAGGAGTAAAATTTACAAAATTAGGTAAAGTAACAGAAACTCAGTCAAACCTAAGAAAAATACAGAGTGAAAGAGAATGACTTCCTTTCCTAAGGTTGACGTTGCTTAAAATGTAACTAATTGCTATATACAAGAACAAAAATATGAGTTTTAGAGTCATGTTAACTCTCGGACTTGCATTTAATAGTTTTGTAAACGTAGGGTTTTAACAAAACATGACTCCCATAATTTCAGCTTTGATAAGTCACTAGTAATCACATAGAAATATTATGAATATTTAAAAAGATAATGAATGTAGCTATTAACATAATAAAGAGTCCAGCTTCTGGTTAAAAGCCTGCATGTGACTTTCCATGACAGCAGTATAGGAAATGACAAAGGCTTCACCCCACACACCTCACAGAGACCTCACTTGTGCACTGCAGTCTCCACTGGGTGATAGAGGGAGGGACACAGGCCTTGCTGGACAATCATGTGCTTGTGCATACACACATTCTTTCTCATAGCCTCAGAGCCTTCTTCATAGAACTCTTGTTTGTTTGTTTGTTTTTTGTACTCAGGATTGAACTCAGGACCTTGCACTTGCCAGGCAGGTGCTTATGCTGCTGAACTGTATCCTTGGCCCTTCATAGAACACTTTCTGTGAGATATTGGGCTGAACAGCTCTTTGAACAGTTTGGCAGAGGCTTCTATGGGAAGAGGGGGCAAAAAATTGACTCTTTCCAGTTGATCTCAGTACTCTTCCACTATTCTTTCTCTCCTCTTGCCAATCCTTCAAACTCCAAGGTCCATATAGCTGCTGGATCTTCATGTTCTCAGTACTGGCTCTCCTTTTTTTTTTTTTTTTCCTCAAGGCTGGGATGAAATCTAGAGACTCTCCCAACTTAGACAAGAAGCTAGGCAAAGACTGAGCTGCACTCCCAGCGCTGTCTTGGACTTCTTTGAAGGTGAAATGATCCCTTGGTCTCCATTTCTCTACCTTGTCCTCTATCTGTGTGTCATTCCATGGGGGAAAATGGAAAACAGGAATTTACCTTCTGTTCTGGTTTTAACTGTTGCTTATATCATCTCAGTGAATGAGTAAAGTTTAACTTTTTCATTTTTTAGCCTGTTGCTTTAATGAGCAAAACTGACACATGGAAATTTATTTCTCCCCAAAGCTCAGGTTAGTTCCTAACATTTAGTGCCAGTTTAATTGTAAATGTTTCTAGATATTTGAAAATAAACCCAGAAAAAATTTACATAAGGCCAGATTAATGTGAGTAAACAGACAAGAGGTACTAGAAATATTGGTATCTATTACCTGACTACTATATCTTCTATAGAAATACATAGAAATCTACTTTCCTACTACAGGATAGAAATTCAGTAGGTTCAGTAAAGAACACAGATTTGAAATTCTTTCAGTAAGGTTGTGCATCTTCTCACAATTACTGTTGGAGCTCCAGTATAATTTTTATTGTCCACTGCACTATTTGCAGAGATCTAATTTCCATGGTCTTTTTTAGGTAATGTGGCATTTAATCAAGTCTGCATATGTTCCTTTAAATCAATCCCAAGGTTTAAGCGGATACTAGATGTTGCACTACAATTAGAAACTGAATCCAGATACTTCGTAGGTTAATGAGAATTTCGTGTGCTTCTCCTGGGGACACACACTACTATTCAGAATGAGTTGTCTATGATTAAAATGTTTTGATCTGTTTTATACAAACAACAAACCCTCCTCACTGAAGTCACTCAGAAGCAATGCTATTTCTTAGTCTGAGAATTATTTATGCATACAAATAAAAAATTGAAAGAGGAAACTAATGCTTATGAATATTTTAATGTGTATATTATGTATGAACATAGACATGTATTTTTGCATATGAATATGTATGTAATTAAATATGTAAAGCCATTTACTTTCACATATTCATTTATTTTTTGGTACTATAACATAGCTCAAAATTCAAAATATTCCTTTTGTACCGTAGGCTTAGATTTCTGTTCCTCCATCCTAGCCCAATGCACTGTCCTCTTCCAAGTTACAAATGTACTTAAATGACAGATACCATATTAGTAACATAATACAGTTAAGACCTTCAGCTGAAAGTTTAGGAAAAGAAGTTTTTCTTGGAGTATTTCAGTCAAAATCTTCAGGAAAATGAACTTAATGAGAGAAAACAAAGTATTTTGCTACACTGTAAATGTAAATAGATATATAGATGTGCATGACTCACAAAAGGATGAGTTTTCTTAAATAAGTGAATATCAGATATTCACTGGAACATCATGCTGTATCTATTTTAAACTTTAAAATACTATTCAATGTTCTACTATCTAATATTGTTGATAAATATATTCAAAAAATCAAAATATTTGCCACTTTAAATGCCATTGCCATAAGTAACATGTTCAATTATGTAAGTCAATCAAAGAAAGTGACCTACTCCTTGGAGTTGTGTGAAGCTGGTTATTTACAACCATGAGCTTTCACATCAATCAAATTCTTTCATGTACAAAAGGGGAGAAAAGCATAAAATTTTCAAGTTACTTTGTAGACCAAAAAATGTGGTATTGTTTAGGATGACCCAAAGTGCTACTGTAGGTAGAAAAGGTGCCCCTCATTTGAAGCTGAGTAATCAACCTGAAAAGGAAAAAAAAGGTGAATCCAACTTTGAAAGTTCAATACCAAGAACAAATTTTCGACAATCAGTAAAAATTCAGTAAGATCAGAAGTTTTCTCCTATTATGACAACTGTGAACACAATTCCAAAACTCTCATAAAAGTTAAAAACATATCATGGCATTATTTTTTAGAAAACTTGTATAGATTTATTCTTAAGAACAAACCTAGCTCTTAAGACCTTCTTGAAATTTTAAAATTTCTGATATAAAAGGAAATGATCCTTTAGAGCAATCCATTTTACTTCAGTGTCTTTACCCAGGGACACTGAAGAGAATTACAAGTATTATAAAAATTATTCTACAGGAAAGCTATATCATGATACTATAGATACTCATTCTTTAAGATATTTTCAAAACTCACATTGCAGTTCAGACAATTAAATGATGCAGCATGGACAAAGGGCAACATCACTGTAGAAAAATGCTATATTTTCAGAACAAGTGCCTGTTAAAATAAATTTAATTAGGCATGCACATAAGCTAGGTATATTTTATAAATGAAAACATTATAAGCTATCTTCTAACGAGAAGACAAAAAGAAAAAACTTTTCAGCTACTAGGTGTTTCAAATTTTCTATCTGTTGGTATATCTGTCTATCTGTCTGTCCGCCTATCTACAGGTACAAAGTATGAAGAAATATATGATATATGTTCTCCCTACATATTTACAACACTAGATAAACTAACCAATCGAAATGAATTTTATTGGTGCATAATTTTGCATTTTACTCTTAATGACACCTTTTATTTTTAATGACAAAGTTATCATGGAGTATATTTGAACTTCAGTAATTTAAAGATAATCTAAATCTACTCAAATAGCAAACTAAGTACAATATAATGATGGGTAGTCAATTAATAAAAGTATATTTAGTGCCTCATTATTTTTTAAAGTTTCCATATTAGTGCAAGATATAACAAAGTAAACCTGATTTATCTTACTAAATTTTTCAAAATATTGTTAAAGGATAAAAAAACTAAGAAGTTTTAATAATCTATCAAATGTAAGCAGTAATTATGTTCTAAAATAAAGGGCAAGATATAATTTAGAAACAATTATTTTATCCAATAGTTGAATAAATATTAACATAAGTGCTTAATAAATTCTACTGAAGGTAGGAATTAAAAAGTATATAAAGAAGAATGAAAATGTAAGTGGGGGAAGGGTGGAAGAAAGAAGGGGAAAATGCACATTATTTTAGCATTAATAAAAAAGTAAGAATTTTCCTTTTATTGTGACAAGCTAGTGATAACATTTTAATGCCCCCAACAAAAAAATAAAAGGATACTTCAGTAGTATTATTTAACAAAATTTTATAGATCAACACTCAAGAAGACTCATTAAAGAACATATAAACTTACAAAGGAAATAAATTTGTAAGAATGCTTTTTGGGCAGGTTTAACTAAAGCACTAATGGGCAAACAAAAAAGATCAGCAAAATACATACCTGAAATATGTAGAGAATAATTTATCTAAACACTTGTGGTGGAAAGTAATAAAAGCTGAAGTCTAAATACAGAAAGTAATGCATATACATATTATTGACTCTCTATACAATCACTCCTTTACTTCACATGAGGAGCTACAAAATCAAAATGAGTTTTCTCAATTCTCTGTTCATTATATTTTTTAAAGGAAAAGTAAGTCCCTGTTCATGGATAGGAAGAACAAACATCGTGAAAATGGCCATTTTCCCAAAATTATTATACAGATTCAATGCAATCCCAATCAAAATACCACTCGCCTACCTCACAGAGCTAGAGAAAGCATTTCTAAAATTCATCTGGAACCAGAAAAGACCTAGAATAGTAAAGGCAATTCTGGGCAACAAAGGGAAGGCAGGAGGCATCACAATCCCCAACTTGAAACTATACTACAAAGCTACTGTGATAAAATCAGCATGGTACTGGAATCAAAACAGACCTGAAGATCAATGGAATAGAATAGAAGATATAGACACAACTACAAACACACTTAGCCACCTCATCTTTGACAAAGGGGCCAAACATGTACATTGGAAGAAAGACAGCCTCTTTAACAAATGGTGCTGGAAAAACTGGCTTTCTATATGCCATAAACTAAAACTAGATCCATGCCTATCACCATGCACTAAAATAAAGTCAAAATGGATCAAAGATCTGAATA
>RJWM01048267.1:0-11571 GCA_004363535.1 Dasyprocta punctata
GAATCTTATGTCTTTTAACTGTGGGGCTGGAGTTACAGAAACTCAAACACAAACCCTCATAACTCAATTTACTGGAATTCAAAGTAAGTTTCATGCTCATTCTTCAAGGGTATCTGAAATGAAAGTGAGAGCAGAAATTGGAAAAGAGTGGAATCCTGTAAATTGAGATGGAGATGTTTGGGGGAAACTAACAAGACTGGAGACATTGAGCACCTAAATTTTGATGAGGTTATTTTGCCAGTGGAAGAGATTTCCCAACTCATAGTGGCACAGGAATCCCCAACCCCACCCATTGTGCTGTTGGCCTGTCCTCCTGTACCTGAGGAAACTAATCTGGGGTTGTCTATGGCAATGGTGATAACCACCTCTAATGCAGCCACCAAGCAAGACCTTGCTGAGGCTTCTCAGGACTCACCCTCACTTTCTACTTCTGTTTCTAGGCTCAGCTGGGGACGTAGCTCAGTAGTACAGCACCTGTCTGGCAAGCGTGAGGCGTCAAGTTCTATTCCTGTTAACAAGGAGGATCTTAAAGGTGAGGTTCACAGCATGACCCATGAAGAGGACTGTTATGCTCCCAAAGAACTTCATAAATTTTCTAATTCTTAACAACAAGCGGTCTGGGAATGGACTTGAAGGATGTGGGATTGTGGTGGAAGAAACAAATGTGGATCAGGTTGAGTTTCTCTACATAGGCCCATCCCATGGAGATTCTGAATTTAGTTTTGCAGTTCATCGAGTTTTTTAAAAAGCTGCTAATAGTTTATTTAACAGTTTATTTGACTGGTTGGATCAAAAGATGGTTCACTGTGAATGAGCTAGAGATGCCTGCCTGATATTCCTTGGTTTACTGTTGAAGAGTGAGCTTGAAGTCTCAGATAATTGCAAATGCTGGACTGGATTTGCTAGATAAAATTGGATCCTCCACACTGAGAGGTTCCAGAAAATGTACTTTCACTAATATCTTAAGAAACAGATTTGTGAGGGAAGCACCAATGTCCTTGAAGAACCCGGTCATTGCTCTTCTCAGTACGCCAGACATCGTTGTGGGGACCATAGTCACTCACCTGGAAAAGTTAGAGCTAATGGATTTAATTGGATCCCAGAGAAGCAGAGCTTAATGGCAGTGCTTACCTGCCAAAGATAAGGTAGTTGTACATACCATAAAGGGCAGCAGAAATAAAGCAATAATCGGAATGGTCTGACATGTGTAGATCTATGGCACTGGCTGATTAGTCATGATGTTCCCAAAAATGAAATAGACAGAAAACTTACTAGAATTTTACAGGGCTTATATAAGTAGTAAAATTTTAGTACAAATGAACAGACATCTACTTCAAATCATAACAGTAGACAGTCACAACTCCTAAGCCAATTCCCGGACTTGACCCAGTTTTTAGATCCAGAATCCTTTGAATGAAAGGAAGGCTGGGTCCCCTTAGGGAAAGACCTTGGTGTGGCTATGTTACTGAATCTAGTTATTAAATCTACAAGTCTTTTGGTGGATTTTTGGGATCATCTATGTAGGGTATCATATCATCTGCAAATAATGATAATTTCACTTCTTCCTTTCCTAACCTTATTCCTTTTATTTCACTGTCTTGTCTTATTCCCTGGCTAATGTTTCTGGAATGACATTGAATAAGAGTGGACATCCTTGTCTTGTTCCTGATTTTAGACTGAAAACTTTCAGTTTTTGACCATTTAGTATGATGTTAGCTGTCAATTTGTGAAATGTGGCTTTTATCAAGTTGAAGTAAAGACCGTCTATTTCAATTATCTGTAGGGTTTTTATCATGAATGGGTGTTGGACTTTTTCAAATGTTTTTTCTACATCTGTTGAGATGATCATGTGATTTTTGTCTTTGGCTCTGTTGATCTGGTATATTACATTTATTGATTTATTCCCTGCATCCCTAGGGTGAATCCTGATTTGTCATGGTGTATAATCTCCTTGACAACTCCCTGTGTTCTGTCTTATTGAGGATTTTTGCACTGATGTTCATTAGTGAGATTGGTCTGTAGTTCTCTATTTTGGTTGGGTCCTTCTCTGGTTTGAGTATCAGGGTAATACTTGATTCCAGGAATGATTTTGGAAATAGTGCTTCCCTTTCAATTTCAGTAAAGAATTTCAGCATTAGTGGCATTAGATCTTCTCTAAATTTCTTGTAGAATTCAGCAATGAATTCATCAGGATCTGGACTTTTTTTGTTGGTAAAATTTTAATTACAGTTTTAATTTCCTTGATTTATATTGGGTTGTTTAGGATTTTTTATCTTCTTGATTCTGTTTTGGTGATTCACAAGGAATCTGACCATTTCTTCTGTGTTTTCCGTCTTATTAGAGTACAGATTCTCAAAGTAGGTATTGATGATCTTATAGATCAAAGAGGAAATCAGAAAATGGAAAAACGTTCCTTGCTCATGGGTAGGAAGAACCAGCATAGTGAAAATGTCCATACTTCCAAAATTGTTACACAGATTTAATGCAATCCTAATCAAAACACCATTAGCATACATCACAGAACTAGAGAAAATATTTCTAAAATTCATCTGGAGACAGAAGAGATCTAGAGTAGCAAAGGCAATACTGGGCAACAAAGGCAAGGCAAGAGGCATCACAATCCCTGACTTGAAATTATACTACATAGGTACTGTGATAAAAACAGCATGAGATTGGGGGAAAAAACCAGTCCTGAGGGTTAATGGGACAGATTAGAAGATTCAGAAAAAACTTCAAACACATTCAGTCATCTTATCTTAGACAAAAGGGCCAAACATGTTAACTGGAAGAAAGTCTCTTTAATAAATGGTGCTAGAAAAAGTGACTTTCTACATGTTGAACACTAAGACTAGACCTATGTTTATCACCATGCACTAAAGTCAAAATGGATGAAAGATCTAAATATTAAAACAGAAACAGTGAATCTGCTGGAAGAAAAAATAGGTAGAAATCTTGAAGACATAGGTGTAGGCAGAGACTTTATGAACAAAACCCAGACCACACAAGAACTACTTCAAAGAATCAACAACTGATATCTCATCTTATTAAAAAGCTTTTGCACAGCAAAAGAAATTATCAAAAGAGTGAAAAGACAACCCACAGAGTAGAAAAAAATTTTGGCCAGTTGTCCCTGAGAAAAGAGACTAATATCTAGAATACACAAAGCATTGAAAAATATCAGACCTCCCAAATTTACTCAGTCCCAAAATGGGTCTCTAAAATCAGTATACATTTCTCAAACAGCAAACAAATATATGAAAAAATGTTCAACATCACTGGTCATTTGAGAGATGCAAATTAATACATTGCTGAGATTCCATCTCACTCCAGGAAGAATGGATATTTTCAGGAAGTCAATCAATAACAAATGCAAGTGACAATGGGGGCGGGTGTTGAAATGAACCTTCTCCACTCTTGGTGGGAGTGTAGACTGGTGCAACCACTGGGAAATCACTGTGGAGATTCCTCAAAAAAACCAGGAATAGAGTCCCATTTTATCCAGTTATCCCCTTTCTGGGTATCTTCCCAAAAGAATTAAAAACATCATACCACAGCAATATATGTCTACACCTATGTTTATAGTAGCACAGTTTGTAACAGCTAAATTTTGGAAACAACCCAAATGCCCATCAGCCAAGGAATAGACAAAAAATGAATGTGATTTTCTTATACAATGGAGTACTACTCAGTCATAAAGCAGGATAAACTTGAGATATTACTAAGTGAAATAAATCAGCCACACATATTTAAATATCACGTGGTTTTTCTGTTGTGAGAAACTGAAAGTGTAAATAAGGACCAAAGTGTACAATAGGTATTTAAAATAGGAAGAAATGGTTCAAAAGAAAGGGAAACTAAGGTGGAGGGGGAAAGGAAAAGAAAGGAAAAAAATAATAAAAGAAATATAAAATGGAAACAAATCTTTGTAAATAATGATGAGAAGAGGGGTTGAAGGGAGGAAAGGGAATTAGGAAAAAACTAGAAATCAAGATATATTATATACAGGAACAAATACCCTATGATGAATATGATATTATGTATATCTAATTTGTACTGATAAACAATAAAAAGCAAGTCACACTGTCCATCTTTCTCCCATCCTTCCCCTAAAGGGACCTAAGGCGTTGTGCCAATGTAACTGTACACTGGGGAAAGAGATGGTCAGACATTCCTGAGACTACCACACAGTGTTTTTGAATTAATACCGATTCCAGGTGATCTAAAACATCATTGTGGCCCTCAGGTTGAGTGGGGGCCTATGGAGTTCAGGTGACCAAAGCAGTTAGTTGTAGCAAAGGTGTGACCATAGTGGGTTCACTATATCCCTGAATCCATCCTGTAGTCATTTCTGCAGTTCCAGAATGCATAATTTCTTACCTATAGTGTGAGGGCTATTATGGCGGGAAAAAGAAATGGAAGGCATTAGCATTGCCTCTACCTGGGAAAACAGGTAGGTCAAAAGCAATACCACATCTCTGGAGTGATTACAGAGATCAGTGCCACCATCAAGCATTTGAACAATGCAGGGGTGGTTGTTCCCATTACATCCCCCATTGTTATGGTTTGAGTCTGGATATCCCCCAAAAGCCTCATGCAGTTATGGGGGCAGGCCTCTAGAATTTGTGTTTAATTCATGGTTCAATGCTGAGTTTATGGGCGTGAGTGCTATACTCACCCTAGGATGGGTTGGCTTACATGCAATATAAGGGACAGAAAGAATCTTCTCTGCATGCTCCTCTCTTTTTGCTCTTGTTGCTTTTGGTATCTGCTACTGCCATGCACTGTTGCCCTCTGCCATGAGCCACCCTGTCTTGGAGCTTGTCAAGTATGAACTGAAACCTATGAACTAAATAAACTATGAGCTAAATAAACCTTTTCTTCCTTAATTTTGGGTGTCAAGTATTTTGTTCCAGCAATAGGAGAAAAGCAACCAACATATCCATTTATTGTCTATTTGGAATGTGCAGAGATAGATGGATCTTGAAGAATGGTCGCTTCTATAAACTTAATCAAGATTACCATATACTTAATGAAGTGGCAACTCCAGTAGCAGCTACTGTAACACATGTGGTTTCCTTGCTTGAGCAGGTTAGCATATCTCCTGGTACTTGGTATATAGCTATTGTTTTGGAAAATGCCCTTTTTTCTCCCTACCTATTTGTGAGACCCACTAGAAGCAATTAACTTTCAGCTGGCAAGGCCAGCAACACACCTTCACTATTCTACCTCAGGGTTATATTAACTCTCCAGCCCCATGTCATATAACTTAAGTTTGAAGGGATCTCAATTGTCTTTGTTACCCACAGTGTATCACACTGGTCTGTTACATTGATGGTATTTTGCTGATTGGACCAGTGATAAGGAGGTAAAAATCACTCTGAGTTTATTGGTAAAGCATTTCATGCCAAAAGATGAGAAACAAGTCCATCTGAAATTCAAGGTCCCACTCCTTCAGTGAAATTTCTAGGAATCTAGTGGTGTGGGAGAATGAAGAGATAACTCTTCTAAGGTAAGGATAGATTGTTGTATCTGGTTGCTCTAGAATCAGAAAAGAAGGATCACACTTAGTAGGCCTACTTAGACTTTGGGGGCAACACTGTCCTCAGTTGAGTGTGGTACTCTGGCCCATTTAATGAGTGACTCTAAAAGCTGCTAATTTTAAGTGAGGCCCAGAACAGTAAAAGGCTCTGCAACATGTCCAGGTTGTTATGCAGGCTAATCTACCACTGGAGCCTTATGATCTAGTAGATCCAATGGTGCTTGTGGTGTCAGTGGCAGATAGTGATGCTGTTTGAAGCCTCTGGCAGACTCTTATAAGTATATCACAGCAGAGATCCTTGGGATCTTTGGAGAAAGGCTCTCCATTATCTGAAGATAATTAGTCTCCTTTAGCTTTGGGCCTGCTATTGAGTGTTAATAGCAACTGAACAATTGACCACGGGACACCAGGTTAACATGAAACTTGAGCTGCTCTCCATGAATTGGGTGCTCTCGGACTCAGCAAGCCATAAAGTTGAACGTGCACAGCAGCGGTCCAATGTTAAATGGAAGTTTTACATGATCATGCCAAGAAGGTCTGAAAGGCACAAATAAGTTACATGAAGAAGTTGCCCAAAAGCCCGTGGTGCCTATTGCTGCTGTCCTCCAGCATAGAACAATGGCCTTGTGGGGTGCACCATATCATCAATTAACAGAGAAAGAGATGACTGAGGCCTGACTTACAGATGGTTCTGCACATCGTGCAGGCACCATTTGAAAGTGGACAACTATAACACTACAAGCCCTTTCCAGGACACCTTTGAAGGATAGGGGTGAAAGGACAGGGCACTTGGTAGCAAAAATGGTTAGATGTGCAACTATATACCAATTCATGGGCTATAGCCAATGATATGGTCAGAGACTTGGGAGGAACATTACTGCAAAATTTGTGACCAAGCTATCTGGGGAAGAGGTATGCGGGTAGACATTTCCATATGAGTGGAGGATGTTTGTGTCTTGCATAAATGCTCACCAAAAGGTGACCTCAGTAGAAGAAGACTTTAAAAATCAAGTGGATAGAGTGACCCGTTTTGTGAATAGCAGTAATTTTTCCCCCTCAGTCATTCCTATCATTGCCCAGTGGGTTCATAAACAAAGAAGCCATGGTGCAAGGGACGAAGGCTATGCATAAGTTCAGCAATGCGGACTTCTACTCACCAGGGCTGACCTGGCTGTAGTCACTGCTGAATGTCTACCAGTAGCTGAATTGATAGAAAAGTAGAATGGCTTTTTAAAAATGCAGTTGCAGCACCAGCTAGGTGGTGACACCTTGCAGGGATGTAGCAAGGTTCCCCAGAAGGCTGCATACATTTTGAATCAGCATCCACTACATGGCAGAATGTCCACCATAGCCAGGATTCACAGGTCCAGGAATCAAGTGTTGGAAATGGGAATGGTACAACTCACCATTACCCCTAATAAATCACTAGCAATTCAACACCTTATTCTTTGCTAGCCTAGAAGCTTCAGTTTCAGACCAGGAAAGGCTTGTATCAGGAAACACAACAATGATTTCATTGAATTGGAAGTAAAGACTTCCCCTGGTCATTTTGAGCTCCTCATGTCTCTGAGTAAACAAGCTAAAGGGCAGTCACAGTATTGGCAGTGGTGATTGATCCAGATTGTCTGGGGAAAATTGGACTATTACTCCACAGCAGAAAAAAAGGAAGAATATATTTGGAGTGCAGATCCCTCAAGGCATCTCCAACTATTACCACGCCCTGTCATTAAGGTTGATGAGAAACTACAGTGATTCAGGCAGGATGAGAAAAGGTCCAGAATCTTCAGGAACAAGGGTATGGGTCACCCCATCAAGTAAAATACCAAGGCCTGCTGAGGTACTTGCTAAAAGCCGAGGAAATTCAGAATGGGTAGCAGAGGAAGGTAGTTAAAAATAACAGCTATGATCACATGACCAATACAGAAAAGAGGACTGTAATTGTCATGAATATTTCTTTCCTGTTTTTTAATATGCTTGTTAATATATGCACATAGATTAAGTAGGTATCTTTGCTCTCTTTCTCTATAGCATAACGTTGACAGACAATATCAGCTCTTAAATGTTGTTAAATGTCTATTGTAATGTTTACATTATGAAATTTTAGAAGAGTAAGCATCACCCAAAAGATAACTGTGCCTTCTCTGGGAGTGGGAATTAGTGCATTTCCATTTTTACACAAGATAATTGTATCATATTTGGCATAATTATGAACTTACAATTGCATTGGGAAATTAGATAGGGTTTAAGGATATCTGTCTGGAGGTCAAGTTGAGCAAGGGCTTGTGATTAATTGTGACTTGAGTGACGATTGCCTAGCAGATTACTAAAGCCACAGGTGTGCCTGGATGGTTGACATGTGGGCTGCAGACTGAGGAGGGAAGGCACAACCTGAACATGGGTGGTACAGGCTTGTACCCTGGGTGAAATAAAAAGAGAAGGAGGAAGAAAGTCTTCTTTCCTTCTTTGGGGGAGCTTCAGTCTTCACCATTGCCTTTGAATACTTGCCTCCAGTTCCTTCAGCCTTCCGACTCAGACTGCTTAGCTTTCTGACACAGACTCACGCTGCACTCTGCAAAGAGCTGCAGGCCTTTAACCTTCAGCTGGGTCCCCCAGCAGTCCAGCATGCAGACAGCCATCTTGCATTTGCCCACCCTTGATTCTACAGGCATTGTAAACCTACATAGTGAATGCTTTATATAATCATATGATATTATATACATATATATATATATATATATATATATTAAATCTGTTCCTCTAGTGAACCCTAACTGATACACCTAAGCTCAGTTGCCACTTCCATCAAGGGAGGACACAGTGAGAAGTCACCTTCCATGAATCAGCAAGCGATTTTTCAGAGGACACCAAATCTGCCAGTGCCTAGCTCTTAGACTTTCAGCCTCCAGACTGGTAAGTAATACATCTCTGTGATTTATAAGTCACTCAGTCTGTAGGATTTCATTATAACAACCCAAGCAAATGAAGATAATTATAAGTGACATTTTTACTCTCAAAAGAAATCCAGTTTGTACGGTCACCACCAGGAAATTTCACTGACACAATGACAAGGAGAAGTGATCTTTGGTGGGGCTGAAGAGAGATGGGTTAGGAGGCCAGGCAGCTACTTAAAGCCAAGAGAAGTGTCAGGTATACAGGAAGTCATAGAAATGGCAAATAACAGACAAGAGAGGCCCCAGACAGGAAACAGAGATGTCTTGGAACAGGAACCATCCAGACAAGCTTTGCTCTTTAGTAATTTTGTCAGGTGCCAGTCTAGCCAAAAGCCCTCAAAAAATGTTATTAACTGGTGCAAGACTAGTCCAGAAAAAATTAATACATTTTAGCAATTTGTATTCGACACCATAGTCTTTGCTTATTCTAGAAGAGGAGGTAGGAGCTTCTCTCGAACACTTTAATCCTTTGGCCGAATCATTTTCCAGTGGTACTTGACACAGCACGCAGTGTAAGCTCTGAGCAATGGGCCAAAGGGGAAATCCCTCACACAGCCAGGCAGACAGCTTCGGTTACAAATGTTAGCTGGACAGCTCCCATTTCATGGTCCCTCAGGGAAGTTAGTACAATTCCTATTACTGCCCACCTCGAGGATCCCTGGGTTTGCAAACTCATTGTTAACATCTCTCAAGCAAAGCTGGTTTTCAGAGAAGTGCTCCCGTACAGATTTATCTTTCCCTAAGCATGTCACCTCGTTTTCAGTAGATGTAAAATCAAGGCCTACTACCTGGTAAAATATTTCTGTGTGTTTCCCATCGAGGTATGTCACAAAAAGGCTTGCGTTCATTGTCTTTACATCACTGCAACAAAACAGTTGGGAAAAACAACTTAAAGGGAGGAAAGATTTATTTTGGCTCATGGTTGCAGTCAATGGCTGACTGGCTCCATTGTTTCTGGGCCTGTGGGGAGGCCGTGGATCATGCTAGAAGAATATGATGGAGTAGAAGTGCTCACCTCATGGAAGCCAGTGTGCATGTGTGTGTATGTGTGTGTGTGTGTGCACGCGTGCGTGCGTGTGTGTGTGTGCACGTGCGTGTGTGTGTGTGTGTGTACTGACAGAGTGAGATTCTTCAGAGCTACATCTCAGTGATTCACTCCCTCCTACTAGACCCTACCTCCTAAAGTTTCTACCACCTCACAGTTAGCTATGATTCCATCGATGGATTAATTCATTGATGAGGTCAGAGTCCTCATGATTCAATCCCACCCCTGCAGACTGCTGCACTGGGGGGACCAAGCCTTCAACAAATGAGCTTTGAGGGACATTTCAGATCCAAGTCATAACAGGCTAAGTTTTCTTTCCTACCTCATTCCCTGCCACAAGCTTGAGGAGCAAAGGAAGTTTCACTCAGGAACAGTTTCTTATCTATGCTCGTTAGATACCAACCAAAGGGAGGAAAACTCTCAGTCTTTGTGAACTGTGGAAATTTATACCCCAAATACATTGACTGGGCGGCTTTCTGGAGCTCCTTACCCTTTCCTCCCCAGTTGAATTTTTTCTCAGAATTGTTTCTCAAAAGGCAGCTTGTGTTTGTTCTAAAGGGCTCTTGGAGAACTCAGGAAAGGGAAAAAAATCAACAAAGTGTAGCTGTGCACATGGAAAACCATATGTTTCACAAAAGTGCATATGTGCAGTGTATGTGGTGTAAAGCAAGATATGCAAAAATCACCACCTGCCAACTCCACAGCCCACCTCGATTAGAAAATTCAAGAAGCCTATGTTCATATGCAGAAAAACTATGGCAATGCAGATGCCTTAAATTTCACACATTATTGAAAGTAAAAGCTGAAAGAGTTCATCCAAGAACTGCAAATTCCAATTCCTACAGAGAGCAGGCAGGTAATACAAACGAGTGACATGGGCCAGATGGGTCCCTGCAGAACTGGGAGGAAGGGCTCTGCCTAACTGGGCTCCTTCAGGCAATTATTGTTACATGGGGACACAAAGAAATTAGAAATCAGAGTCTTATTGAATTTCCATGACTTTTCCAGTATTATGGAGTGATTCAGATTTATTTTTAAATGTTATTTTGGCCAAACAGTACACAGTTACAAGATACTGTGCATGGACCTCCAGTTTAGAGTTTGGTTCTAACATGATTCCATTATTACTTAAGAGATAAGTTTCACGCAAAGGAAAAAAAAAACACCTTTCTGACAATCATACTGATTGTGAACACTGGAGGTGTTGCCAAAGCTCAGTTCTCCCGACTCTCATGCTATCTTTTTGTTTGTTTGCTTTTCCTCCAAATTATTGTATTGTACAACCTGCTTTAAATTGCAAGGTTTCATGTGCAGGTATGCAGATGATCCATTTATGGTGTTCATTCTGCTTATTTTTCAAGCTCCATTCTGCATCCTTCTTTCCCTGTGTCTCAGGAGGCTGGGCTTGTGGATTCCGCAAATGAATTCCCTTGCTCTGTGGCTTTCAGCTGAGTTTAGCTAAGGGCCATCCCCAATAGGAGATCGGAGGGAAGGTAGAAGGAAAGAAAATCCATTCTGCTTCTTTCTCATTCCCCTCAGCTGAAGGCTCCTGTGGGCAGATTACTCCGCAGTGCTTCTTTGTTCAGGGTTCAGTAGCCATGCTCTCTCCTTGCCCCACAGTCTTAGGAGTGTAGCAGCTCTCCACTGTGGGGAGGTCCAGGGTGCTGCATTGCTTTTTATCGGCTCCCCGCACCCTGAACACACATTTGTAAATACCGCGCTTATTAAAATCTTCAATTACTCAGTTGAAGTAGCGTTTCCAACTATCTGGTTTTGCCTAGATTCTCTTTACTTCACTGTTGAAAATCTTTTGTCATGGAAAAATCCCTCAATCCAAGGCAAAGGAGGACAGTAGGTCAACATAAGCATGAATTCTGTTTATATATTTCGTCTGAATCTCTGGCTGTTCTTTTATGATACTGTTACCCTTCTTAGGTCTTTGTAAGTTTCAAATATTCTTATTTTACAGTCTTTTAAAATAGTCTCTTAAAGATACTTCTAGAATTTCAGAGTCTTAGTGTGTCAATTTTCCTCTT
>RJWM01048268.1:0-11426 GCA_004363535.1 Dasyprocta punctata
AAAGAGCCCTGTGCCTAGTCCCCAGTGCTGCAAGAAAAGCAAGCCAACCAACAACCTAACCCAGCTTTGGGACATACACAGCAAGGTTAAGTAGGAGGAGTTGAAGCCTGGAGTTATGGGAAGCTTCCTTTCCCTTGCAGCAGTCTCAGGTGCCCTTGCTGCGCTTTCTGACATTATTCGAATCACCTATTCTGAGTGCTTGTATCACTCTATGATAGGTATCCCCACCAAATTACAAGTTCCATGAAGGCCTGGGCATGGACTACCTTACCTCCAGTGCACAGGAGGTTGGCTGGCACATATTAAGACACTGGTAATGGTGATTATGGAAGCAGGAAAAGGAAGATAAAAAGACAGGGGAAATGCCCCTAAAAGATAACTACTGTCATCCCTGTATCCAAAGTGAGGAAGCAGAGACTTAGAAAGATTAAACGACTTGTCCAAAGTAAAAGTCATAGGACCAGATTCTAGAATTAACACCAATCCATGCTAAAGCATTTACAATTCTAATTCAGATGCTCTGGGTTCTAATTCTGATTCTGCCCTTTCATTCCTGTTTATCTAAGACAAGGAACAAATTACCTGCAACGTAAGTTTCTACATCGGTTAAATGGTGATCACAACATCTGTTAAATGTTATTAACATAAAAGAAGTGACAAATGGGAATTTCTAGCTGAAACACTATCTGGGGCAGCTGTGAATAAAGAGAAACCACCCAAATGGCTTCAAGCCTAATCATTATTGGGGACACTGGTTGCATCCATATCAACCTCACCATTCAACATGGTATAGCACACTGTCCTCACCCTGAAAGGGAAAGTGTCCTAGAAACATGATCCTGAATTTCATTCTGAAGACATTTCACAACCAGGGATTTCTTTTAGAAACAGAATTTGTCTTCTTCTAACCTCATCTTAAAAGTCAGAAATCTAGCCCAGTGAGAGTGTGCAGGCCTATAGCTCTAGCATTTGGGAAGCTGAGGCAGGAGGATCACCATGAGTCCTGGGCTAGTGAGTTCAAGTTGAGCCTGAACTACATAGTGAGACCCTGTCTCAAACAAACAAACAAAAAGAAACAAACAAACAAACAAAAAAAAGGTAAGTCAGAAATCTAAACCAGGTCCAGGGTCAAATGCCTGCAATCCTAATGACTTGGGAAGCTGACACAGGAGGATTCCAACCCTAAAGCCAGCCTGAGCAAGTTAGCAAGACCTTGTTTCAAAATAAACATTGTTTTTAAAGGGCCTGTGATAGGCAGCTCAGTGATAGAGTAGTTGCCTAGCATACGTGAGGTACTGTGTTCAACTCCCAGTTCTGTAAAATAAATAAAATTTTAAAACAAAAGTCAGAAATCTGTGAGAAACTGTTATAAATGTATAAAAAGGAAAAATGCATCTGACTGCTCTTTTATATTTTTCTAAACTCCCTTCCCTTCATTTCGTCATTAAGTTCCCATATATACCAGTCTCATTTTCTGAACTGAGCCAGAGAACATAAGAACATGAGCCAGAACCAGGCCCCCAGTGCCAAGCTGGCACCCCTCTCTGTACACTGCAATCACACAGAGGCATCTCCACCTCTGTGGAAAGGCAAGGAGTGTTAAAACTTATGAAAAACTAGTTTTAAACTATGTGCCCTTAATACTTGATGCATTTGTCAAACAGTTACGCAGAATTAAAATAACTGTGTAATCATGCATGAAGCAAGAAAAGTTTAAACATTAACTAAAGGGAAAACTAATAACCACTTTCTTGAAAAAGAGGATGAAGCAATTTGACATACATGACAACCTTTAGCATTGGCTAAAACCATCCTCATTTTTATCCTTTATTGCCAGAATAACAACCACTACCAAAATAACCTTGAGTTAAAGGATATAGGTGTGCTTTTTAATGCCCCTTCCCCAATTATTATAAAGTGCTTGCTAATGTTCTGGAGTGAACCTGTGCTTTTAAAACGTGTAGATTTTTTTTTTTTTGGCAACACCAGCCAAAGTCTTTAAGGAAAAATGCAGCTGCTGCCAAAGTTGCCTTTAAAAGAACACAAAACAAGTTGTATCATCTTGAGAAGCTGACAGCAAATCAGTTTTATTTCTGTACTCTTCCTTGATGCAGAAATTTGGAGATAAGTACTTCTCAGATTGAGTCTAATGTTTGTAATGCACCATAGTTAAACATACTTTCACAATAAACGTAAAGACAAATGAACAACATTTGATGACAGAAACCCAAAATCTTTCAACAATTCCCTAGATAAAGCAAACAAATAAGCAAACAAAAAAAAAAAAAAGAAAAAGAAAAAGAAAAATTTTGTCAAAATGTTAGTTCAAAAGACTTTAAGGTACAGTCGAATGCAATAGTGGTAAACTTATCGTGTGCGAGCCGTAGAACACTATCACTGAAAGCTCTAAAAGGTTTGACAGTACTGGTCTAATGGTCACTCAGTAGGAATGACCCCGATGATGAAGAGACACTTGGGGAAACTACAGCTAATATGAAAAGCACAGACAGTCCTTTTAGACTGGACAATATTATTTGTAACTGAAAATGGGAATGGAAAATACATACCTAGAAATGCTGACTTGGAAATCAGAATGAATATATGAAAATTTAAACACAATAACAAAAATACAGAACACAGAACATTGTAGAGCAATTCTAGCTATGAAGAGAGAAAAAAGTTCTAAGCAAAAAATTTCTCATGGATCAATTTCCCTAAAATTAATCTATTAATAAAAAGCAATTCTATTTAGGCCCAGGGATTTAGCTCAGTGGTTCAAGTGTTTGCTTGGTAAGCGTAATGTCATGAGTTCAATCCCTGATACAAAAAAAAAAAAAAGCAATTCTATTTAAAATGAAAATGTAATTTTTCATGTAAGTTGACAAAATAATATAAATTTTTTTAGAAATGCAAGAATAGCTAAGATAATTTTAAATAAATTATGTATGAGGTGTCTTAGATACCAAAACTTTTAACAAATCATGGGATTTGAAACAATGTAATATTGAAACAGGATAAATGAGCTAATACAACTAGATTTTTTCAAATCAGAAATAAACCCAAATACACATATATAGAAACTTTCCATGCGACTAAGGTTAAAATATAAAGGAAAGAATAGAAAATACTCAATGGAAACCAGATGAGGTGGCATACACCTGGAATCCCAGAGCTCTGAGAGACTCACTCAGGAGGACCACAAGTTCACATTCTTCCTGGGCAATATGGTGACTTCATAAGACCCTGTCTTAAAATAAAAACTTAAGAAAAAAAGGACTAGAGATGTAGCTCAGTGCAAAGAGCCTGGGTTCAAACCTCAATACCTCAAAAATAACAATAGAGAATACTTAATAAGAAAACAATATATATTTATATATATAATTTATATATTTGTTAAAATTAATCTCTAGTGGACTAAATACCAAAGCATTAAAAAAAAAATAATGATTTAGAGGGATTCAGAAGACAACATATTTGTAACCTTTATGCAAAAAGGATTTCATAGGCCAGAGAATAAAGAACACAAAATATAAAGAGGCAAACTTTCAAATTCACGTTAAATGTTTTAACTTCTATTCTTCTGAAAACACTATTAACAATGTCTAAGTAAATGTCACAGACTGAAAATGCTTATTTGCGATGCAAATTGAAAAAGGATTTAGATCTTGAAAATAAGAGTAGGACAGAGGTGCCCAATTAATCAAAGGGGGGAAAAATTAAAATAACTTTATAAGAAAAAATTCAAGAACATAATTAAACATTTCATAAAGGAAAACACCTAAAGCTGGACATGATGGCACATGCCTATAATTCTAGCTGCTTAGAAGGCTGAAGCAAGAGGGTCTTCACTAGTTTAGTAAGTACTGTAATCCAAATATTGCAATCCCTTTCCCCATCCTCACCATCCAGGAAGATTATATTCGTAATCTCATTGAAACATCATTAGAATCTTGGCGAGTTAATTTCAATCTACCACCTCAGTGCAACCCACAGCAAGAATAAAGACACTAAGAAATATTTATACTTACAACAGCCAAGGGGTCCTAAGTTCTGTTCAGGTAAGGATTCATGGAACAAAGGCCTCACCCCAGTGCCTAATCCAGAATTTATTAACTCATGAAGAAGGGAGTGGCTTGAGGATAAGTGACAGTGAGAATGGCAGGGATTACATGAGTCTGTGAGCTAGGCTTAGCTAGGAGGCCTGAAATCACCTCTGCAATATGCAAAGAGAAGGGTATTCAGAAAGACCAATCTGCATAACTCAACTAGAGTAGCATTCAAATGTTAGGGGGCTGTTGCCTCAGTTTTTGATATGTAAACTTTTGTGTCCTGGGAAGGCATAGCCTCTCCTTTTGAGGCTTGAACCCAGTTGACACTCCTGGAGCTATGTGGCTCTGCCATCCTGCTGTGCTCAACCATTTACAGGGAGACATGAGGCGAGGAAACAGGTAATTGTCAGCTGGTTTCAAAGATTATACATCATCACCCCAGCTAGCCCTATTTACATTGCTTACAACCAATTGAAGGAAGAAGGAAATAGCTTAGCCAGCTCTGTACATATCAATACATGGAGATAGGGCTCAGTTTGACTAATGTGGAGGCAACTGTTCTGCATTCAGGGAGAGTCATCCAAATAGTCTTCTACAATTAAGAATCGTATTCCAACCTACCGAACGGGAGAAAATATTGGCAAACTATATATCTAACGAGGGGATAATCACCAACTGACAAAAGGAGCTCAACAGCAAACAACAAAACAAATTACCAAGCTGACTTAAAAACGGGTTCAGGACTTGAACAAAGATTTCTCAAAACACATATGCATGCGCACACACACGCAGACTGTCAACAGGTAGATAAAAAAATGCTCAATGTCACATCACCAATCATCAGGAAAATCAAAACTCCAAATATCTTTTTTCACCTGTTAGCATGGTTTCTATGGGGAAAAGGAAGTGTTGATGAGGATGTGGAGAAACTAGAACAGTTGAGTTTTCAAACTAAATTCAACTCACCTACACTGTATAGTACTCTCAAACTTTTCCATGTCTTGACATTTACAGAAAATAATATTTATGGCAGCATTCTGGTTAAGCTGACAAAGCTCCTCCATCCTATAGGCAAATTTACCTGGGAGCTCCTGCCAGTTCAGAGACAGAGGAGACCTGACCACAGCAAGGCATGGTGGTGCCCTCCTGTAACCCCAGCACTCTGGGAGGCTCAGGCACACAGACCATAAACTCATGCCCAGCCTGGGTAACTTAGTGAGGCTCTATCTCAAAAATAAAACAAGCAAACAAACAAACAAACAAACAAAGGTCTGGCAATGGAGCTCAATACAAGAGGCCCTGGGTTCAATTCCCAGTGTCATATAAAGAAAAGAAAAATTCACCCCACTATGGCACACAGACTTGGAGGCTCTGAGCCATGAACTTTCACCTAAACACCTCAAGCAGTGTAGCACCATGGTCAGAGCAGAGATGCAGGACTTGAACAGCCAGTCAGTGACTCTCATGACAGTTTATAGTCTTAGGCACAATGCTTACGAATGCCATGCCACGATTCCTCTATCTATAAAATGGAGAGAATAAGATCAATATGAATTCCATCTGGTTATATGAATTAAATGAAAGAACCAATGTGGAGCATTTAGGATTGGACCTGGCACTCAGGCAACACCCACTAAAATGTTTATCACTGTCATTTATTTAAATAACCACCAACTTAAAAAAAATAATCTTAAAGAAAGCTTCCTTGTTTTATTTTTAGTTTTATTAGTACATGTCTACAGTACATAAAGATTACATTCATCATGAGGATGGGTACATATTCATGACACATCTCAGTTCTTTTTAAGTCCCTTTCCTTTCCCTGCCCTTGTCCCTCCCTCCTACAGAGGGATGCTCCTGCTGCTCATCAACGATGAAATGAGATGACCTTTTCTCCAAACCTAGACACAGGCCTTTTTTCTTTTTTGTTGGTACCAGGGATCGAACTCACAGTCTTGCACCTGCCAGGCCAGCGCTTAAGCCACTGAGCCAAGCTCCCAGGCCTAGTTTTTTTGAGGCAGGGTTGCACTATGTAGTTCAGCCCAGCCTTGCTCACGTTGTAGCCCAAGCCGGCCTCAAACTCACAGTGCTCCACCTACCTCAGCCTCCTGGGAGCTGGGATTAAAGGCGTGCGCCACCACACCCGGCTTGACCTTTTGGTATAAAATGCCTATTATATCCTTTGTATGACTAACAGTGCTTTTAACACAGCAACACCAGAGCATCTGCATTTCAACCCCTGACCCCAGGTCTTCACCTGCTCTTCTCTTTGGCTCAAATATGTATATATATACATCTCAAATAATTCAAGGGAGTAGTTCTGAAATGTTTTCTGCCAAAAACTTGTACGCCTACACACATATATACATACACACAAATGCACACATAGCAGCACTCCAAACTCATTTCCACCAGTATGCATTTACTCCTATCTTAAACTCAGTAAGATGTGTTATTGAAAAATAGGTGGCCTTAACTCTGAGGAATACACAATGAACCCTCTGTTCCTCATAATTAGCTGTCAAATAGTCAGACCAGAGCTAGGTACACTGTATGACCTGAGATGCAAAGAGACATTATTCAACAGAATGAAGGCCCCACGTGTGTTAAAGATTTTTTTTTTTTGTTTAGCTTTTACTGACCATATGTCGTTTTGCTTAGAATATTCTTACAAAGATAACAACAACTCATGCAGTGTCCTACATCAGCAGTCCTGGCCATAGGCTCACTGAGTGTCCTCCACCCCTGCTGACATCCAGCTGCTGGCATCTTCCTGTTAGATGAGACCAGCGCACCCCGTGGTACTGTCCCTTCTCTCATGGGCTGCTCTGTGTAGCCTACAAGGATCAGGATGACAACCTGACTATGGACAGTTAAACACCAATTTCCAAGTTCTTAATTTCCCTTTCTCCTCCTCCTTCTTGAAATCAAGCTGTCTCAGGATGTGTGCCACCTACTCCTCTCCTTTGCTTATTCCTCTGCCCAATTCTCACCCCCAAAAGGCAAAACTTCTCCACCTCAAACCTTTCTAGGGTGCATGTCCTGAGGTATAGCAATCACTGAGCCTTCATATAAAAGGACAACTTAATTTTACTACGGTCAATTTGATGAAGTAAAATCTGAATGAAATCATAGTCTGATTAACCAGTTCTTTGCAATTCAAGTGATTTCCAATTCTCTACTTAGAACAAATGGAAGAATGCGTAACTCAGGGTATGAGAGGACCTTTTTTTTTATTCTTTTCTATGGCTTTGTTTTAATTTTTTTATGTTACTTTTGTGTTGCTATTGTTGTTGTTTTGTTTGATTTGAGCTCAGGAACCCAATGCCTTCTGCACATTAGGCAAGCATTCTACCACTGAGTTAGGGCCCCAGCTGATCTTTAAAACTGATTTTTGGGTAAGAGATTATGACGTGATTTCTGGCATGTGATGTGGAAACAGGTGATAGAACTGAATGACACTGTTAAGAACAATAAAAAGAACTACTGCTATTACTATTACTGTTAATGTTTTTTTTCCCTTTGGTACCGGGAATCGAACTCACAACCTCGCACTCACTAGGCAAGCACTTCTGCCGCTGAACTAAATCCCCAGCCCACTATGCATGTTTTTATAAAAATGTGTTTTTATAAATTCATGTTTTTATAAAAACAAACATAGGAATACAATTGTTATTCAACCCTGTTATAGTCTGTGGTAATAATACTCAGACAAAAAGATATTTAAGAAAACTCTCTGCCATTTCTCTAAGAAATGCATTTCTAATAAAATTTTGCTTTTCAAAAACATTATAATCAAAACATTTTAATACATCAGTGTTGCTGGAAAGGATTTTATGGGGCTAATAATTACAATGGTTTCTTAATCCAATAGAAAATTTCTTAGCACTTAAAACCTGGAGGGCACAGAAAATTTTTAAACAGCTATTTTAAATTTATATACATTCTTATTACCAAGAATTATGATTCAGTGATCAATAAAAAATGTAACATAAAAAACATATTTCATTACAATGGGATACTGTGCAGAAAGGAAAAGGAAATAAGCATTTAAGAAGAAAAGGGAATATTATAACATTTGATTGATAAAATCTTGCTATGTTTTAAATGGATAGAATTCTTAAATTGTTATGTTATTTTAATTTGATTAGACATGTTTAAAAGAATGATGAAATAGTGTCATTTTAAATGGCAATGTTTATCATGAACAGGAAATCACATCATTTGCAACAGTTTAAGTTTATAGTAAAATGTTAGACGTCAGCTAAAGAATATGCAAACAGACAAAACGTTTTTGAAATTCTTTTGGGAGATACAAAGACTCCAGACTCAGAAGCATATACAAATCTCTAGGAAGCTGAAGCAAAAGAATTCCAAGTTGGAACAGCCTAGGCAATTTGGCAAGACCCACTCTCAAAATCAAAAAGTTTTTTAAAAGGGCTGGACCTGAGCATGGTTGGCACATGTCTACAGTTCCAGCACTCTAGCAGGCTGAGGCAGGAGGATCATAAATCCTAACCCTGCCCAGGCAACACAATGACTTTGTGGGACCTTGTCTCAAAACAAAAAGAGCTGGGAATGCAATCCAGTGTAAAAATCTTGAGCTCTATTCCCAGTACTAGAAAAGAGAGAAGTGAAGAGAGGAAAGATGGAAAGGGAGGGGAAGGGAGGCAGGAGAGGGGAGCCCAGAAGGGAAATACAATGCTCCCTCAATTACATTTCCTCCCTGTCCACTTCTCCCTCCCCTCTCCACTGTTTGGAATTTAATGAGGAACAGTCCCAGATATGATTGCTACTCTTCAAAGACAGTGCTCCAGTGGACCGCACCTCCAGGGCTTCCCGCCTGGTGTCACCCTCTGCCTGTGCATCGGGACAGACCCAATACTGGCTTTTGATCATCAGATTGTGGTGGAGCTGATACTATGACTTCCTAAGCCAGGTTATAAGAAGCTTGCAGCCTCCACCTGGAGTCTGAGGACATGTGCCCTTAGCTCACTGGTATTTTGGAGTCCAGTTGCCATGCAGAGGCCACTCTCTCAACCCTCACAACTCACTGCCTCTCTAAAAAGTTACTTTTGCATTGTCAAATAAGTACAACCCTAATAACACAGAGTGATATCAAAATCAAACAATAGGCCATTAAGCCTCCAAGAAGTGTTTGAGTCACTCTACTATGTAAATGTCAAGTACCATGTTTTTTTTATCATTACCTATCACTATGTTTTCCTTCTCTTTCTACACTATCTCAGTTTAATACCAGCTGAAAAATAATCAGTTCCACAATGCATTTTAATCAATTCTGATTAAACACTTTAGAGGTCATAAACAACAGTAACCAACACAGACCTAATTTCTGAAAGAAGTTTAATTACACAAAAAGAGAGAACCCAAAAAGCAGAGCTTTTAGAGTAAAAAGTTTTTATCCTGAAACACTAAAGTAAAGATTACTCCCAGAAAAAGCCAAACCTAATAATGGTAAAGCTAGAGAAACCTAAAGAATTTTAATAATGTTGGGCTCCTGACCTTTTCCAACAGAACAACTCTACACAGAGGATACACAACGGTCACTTGAGGAAATGAGTGTGAATGAAACAGCAGGTCCAGCAGTGCGGGTCAGTTACTGTTTCACTCAGATTTCAAATTCATTTCAATTCAGCAGGGGTTAATCAGTAATTTCCTTCTGATAATACAAAGCTGTCATAGTAGACAATGGCAATGTATTTTATTAATAGACTTCCTAGCGGTCCAATTTAAGCATAAACAGTTGAAGAGCAATCATTTTCAAAAGTTAGAAGCAGACCACAAGTGGTAACTTCCAATCAATGGACAGAATCTTCAGAGTTGGAAAAATAAAACCGTTTTTGGGCTCAGACTTTTAACTTTCATTAGGAAAAATAAATGTCAACTAACCCATTCAGGAATAAAAAAAATAGCTGCCCTCAAAAAGCTAAAAATGGGGCTGGGGATACAGGTCAGTAGCACAGTGCCTGGCTGGCAAGCACAAGCTCCTGAGTTTGAGTCCTGGTACCAAATATATAAATAAATGAATAAAAATAAAAAGCTAAAAATGGCTGTGTTAATAAACTTTCAAAATAGCAGATGCATAGCATTGCATGGCAGAAATCTTTGTTTCTTCAGTACTTTTTTTTTTCTGTTTTGGGGGGACTTTTTGTTTGTTAACACTTATTTTTATTAATAGATGTTTGCAGTACAAGGCGATTATACTCACTGAGGGAATTTGGTACATTATATAACTTTTTTTTTACTTTTCTTTCTCCTGATTTCCTCCATCCCTCCATCTCTTAATCCTCTGCTCTTTCTTCAGTATTAAAGGTTTTTAACTCCTTTGATTCTTATTAGATTCATTTTTTACCAAAAAAATAAGTCTTTTTGCCTTATCTGGGTTTTAAGCTTTCTCTAAAAATACATCAGTTTCTTTATACCATTTTTTGTGTCCAATGGAGAGAATACAAGATACTTTAAATTTTCAAAACCAGTGATTTTAAAAAATAATGATAAATGGTAAGAATATCAAACACTTGCCTAGCACTCACAATGTAACAGGCAATGTGTGACTTTAAAAATATTATTCATGTTTAATTCCCACAGTGACTCTATAAAAGAGGTATAATGTTATTATCCCTAGCTTAAAATATAGGAAATTCAGTATACAGAAAAACAGAGAATCTGAGATATAATAACCCAGGAACTGTTTCCTAAATCTGTGCCCTGAATTAACCTTCCTTTTCTAATCTGTGCTCCTTACTTATAAAGTTAAAGAATGTTAAAAAGTAGTTATGCACTTTCCCCACAAAATGTGGACGTACAAAGCACATCAACACATCCTTAGAGCAAACAGCAAATTTGCAAGCACTTCTACTGCAGGAAAAGCCATGCCCAGTAGTATTATGGACCAGGAGGACAGTGGGTGTTCTTTCCCAGTCATAAACTCCATCCTAGCTGAGTACGGTAATAAATGTCTATAATCTCAGCATGCAGAAGGCTGAGGCAAGAGGATGGCAAGTTTGAAGTCAGTCTGAGCTTCAAAGTTGATGAGTTCAAAACCAGCCCAAGCTACATAATAAGATACTATTTCTTTCTTTCTTTTTTTTTTTTTTTTCCTCCAGCACTGGGGATTGAACTCACAACCTCGCACCTGCCAGACAGGCACTTAAGCCACTGAGCCAAACTCCCGGCCCTAGTTTTTTGAGGCAGGGTCGCACTATGTAGCTCAGGTCAGCCTTGTGCTCATGTTGTAGCTCAAGCCAGCCTCAAACTCACAATGCTCCACCTACCTCAGCCTCCCGAGTGCTGGGATTAAAGGCATGCACCACCATGCCCGGCTAATAAGATACTATTTCAAAAAAAAAAAAAAAA
>RJWM01048269.1:0-11557 GCA_004363535.1 Dasyprocta punctata
GTCCATAGGGAAGTGCCCCTCTACAAAGGAAGAAATGCAGGGAAATCACCGAAAGCATGCTCAAGTCAAGGAAAAGAATCAAAATGAGAAAAACGGAAACAAACCCAACAGCACACATGGAAAATCTACAGGTAGATGGTGAAACCAAAAACCGCAGCAAGAGGCACAATCACTGCCATGCCCCAAGGCCCCTCCTGACATCATTTTTGGGACAGGCCCGAATCCACCCCTGAAAAAAGCCCCTACATGGAATTTTCAGCCCTTGGTGGTGTGCAAGGAGGAAAATCCATTCACCCTGTCAGGGTCCACATGATGGTTGCTAGAGAGAGGTGATCCGACCACCCATGGGTCATGAGAACCTCACACACAAACACTATGTTTTTGTGTTTCTCGACATCTTACCCTTGCTATCTGTATTTTTGCTGTCGGATTCTGGCCACAATGAAGAAAGGCAAGCCAAGGAGGTACTCGCTAGGTTCCAAGAGGAGTGTCCCAGAGATTCACCCCATTGGAGCTTTTGCTCCTATAGACTCTTGGACCAGAAAACTGTTAGTAGGACATGAGAAGAAAGCAAATCCAAAAAAACTTGAAGATGACTGAGCAGAGGAAGGATAAGTGGAGCAGAAAATAGAGAAAACCACGGAGCAAAAGAATACAGCACAGAAAATAGAAAAAATGGAAAGAAGAGTCCAAATGGACGTCACCTTGACTCAGTGGTTTCTGACATGCTGTCCATAGGGAGATCCCTCTCCAAAAGGGAAGAAACACAGGGAAATCACTGAAAGCCCATTAAAGTCAAGGAAAAGAGTCAAAATGATAAAATGGAAAGAAGGGCAACCACAGATATGGAAAATCTACTGGTCGATGGCACAACAAAACTGCAGCAACACGCACAGTCACTGCCATGCCCTGAGGGCCCTCGTGACATTGTTTTCAGGAAGGGCTGGAATCCACACTTCAAAAGAACCCCCATGTTAGATTTCCAACACCTGGTGGTGTGGAAGGGGGAAAATCCATTCGACCTGTCACGATGGTTGCTAGGGAGAGGTGAACCAACTGCCCATGGCCCACAGGAACTTCACACACAAACAATATGTTTTTCTGTTTCTTTGCATCTTACCATTGGTATCTGGAATTTCTCTGCTGACTTCTGCCCAGAGAGAAGAAAGGCAAGCCAAGGAGGTATTCACTAGGTTCCAAGAGGAGAGTGTTCCAGAGATTCACCCAGTTGGGGCTTTGGCTCATATTGACACATGGACCAGAAAACTGTTACCAGGACACGAGAAGAAATTCTGTCCAAAAAAACTCAATGACAGTCGAGCAGACGAACCAAAGATGGACCAGAAAATGCCGAAAAACCATGAACAAAGCAATACAGCAGTGAAAATAGAAACAAAAAAAATTATAAAAAAAAAGCCTGAATGGAGACCACCATGACTCGGAGGTTTCGAACCTGCAGTCCATAGACAAGTCCTCTTCCAAAAAGTAAGAAATGCAGGGAAATCACTGAAAGCACGCTAAAGTGAAGGAAAAGACTCAAAACGAGAAAAACAGAAACAAATCCAACTGCAGACAATGAAAATCGACAGGTCCACCACAAAACCGAAAGCAGCAAGAAGATGCCACAACAGTCACTACCATGCCCTGTGGAACCTCCTGAAATTTTGGGAAGCGCTAAAACCCACCAC
The DNA here is from genome assembly GCA_004363535.1 of Dasyprocta punctata. Taxonomy (NCBI): domain Eukaryota; kingdom Metazoa; phylum Chordata; class Mammalia; order Rodentia; family Dasyproctidae; genus Dasyprocta; species Dasyprocta punctata. The sequence goes on from RJWM01048269.1 coordinate 1,689, forward strand.
TTGAAAGAGCCCCCACATGGGATTTCCTACAACTGATGCACTAGGAGGGGGAAATTCATTCACCCTATCAGGGTTCACACAAATCAATGGATGGATGGATGGATGAATGGTGTAGTGCCAACTCACAGTGTGTGGCATTTCTATGAGCTAAGTCCAGCTCAGGCTACGTGTGTGTGAGCAAACTGTTCATGGGATGAGTTGGGGGTGTGTGATTCTCGGGATTCCCTGTTCACAGGCCATATATCTCATGTGTGGTTAAAAGGCAGGTTCAAAGGAACACTCTCCACAGTTCTGGTGTGGTGGAACAGCCTGAAACTGCCATTATCTAGGACTAACAAGAACTCCAGGGAAGAAGTATACATTCATGAGGAGAATGGTCTGCTCCACAAACATAGGCCTGAACCTACCATAAGTGGTGCTTCCCAATTCCCTCCAAGGAGTAAATGGAAGGGGCTAAATGCTTGTAGTACTGCCCAGGGAAGCTTCCACAGTTTATTTAGCTTTACTCCCTGCTAAGCATGAAGAAGTAAACCTATCCGCACTCTTTGGTTTCTCTGTTTTAGAGAGAAAAGGAGAGGAGCACTTTGGATATCTCAGATGCTTAGGGTGATAGGTAGGTAGCTGGCATAGGGTGAAGAAACCCCTACATGAGCTCAAAGTCTGGGTGAGGCAGGTGATCTGTTTCCCTGATAATAGCACCAGGGAGAAGAGAAGCTCAATGTCCTGAGTGACTCTGCTTAAGAACTGAGACATGGATTGCAACAGGAGTTGTGCTTGAGACTTGCCTATAGAAATCAATAGATGGAAGGATGAATGCCTTGGGCCACCTCACTGTGTGTGACATTTCCCAATGGAATTCCAGCTCAGGCTAAGTGTGTATGAGCAAACTGTTTACTTGGTATGAGTTGGGGATGTGTGTTTCTCAGCATTCCCAGTGCACAGGCCTTATTTCCCCTTCTTTGCTGTAAAAAGGTAGACTGTGAAGACTCCTCTCTACATCCCTGGTGCAGTTGAACAGCCTGCAACTCCCTTTATCCAGGACTGAGAAGAAATGCAGGGGAGAAGTGTGCATTGGCAAGAAGAATAGCACTGCCCAGGGAAGCTTCCCCAGCTTATTCAGCTTTGCTCTCCGCTCAGCATGGAGAAGAAAACCTAACCAAACTCTTTACTTTCTCAGTTTCTGAGAGAAACATAGAGGTGCAATTTAGATCTCTCAGTTGCTTAGGGTGATAGGTACTTAGCTGGCATAGTATTAGGCAAATGCCACAGAAACCCAGAGCCTTGGTGGGGAAGGTGAAGTGTTTCGCTGATCATAGCCCCGGGGAGAAGAGAAGCTCAATGTCCTGAGTGAATCTGCTTAAGAATTCAGGTCTGGATTGCAGCATGAGTTGTGCTTGAGACTTGCTTATACGAATCAATGGATGGATGCACGAATGGCATTGTGCTACCTCACTGTGTGTGGCATTTGCCCGAGCCAAGTCTAGCTCATGCTAAGTGTGCATTAACAAAATTTTGTTTTTGAATGAGTGAGTGGAGTGTGCTTCTCGGCATTCCTGGTTCACAGGCCTTCTTTCTAGGTCTTTGCATTTAAAAGGCTGAGTGTGACAAAACCTAGCTGCAGTCCTGGTGTGGTGGAACAGCCTGCAACTCCATTTGTCTAGGACTGAGAAGAACTCCAGGGGAGAAGCGTGCATTCACAAGGAGAATGGTCTGCTCCACAAACAGAGGCCTAAAACCTACCATAAGTGTTGCTTCCCAATTCCCTCATAGGAGTGAATGGAAGGCATGATATGCTGCTAGCACTGTCCAGGGAAGCTTCGCCACCTTATTCAGGTTGCTCCCTGCTCAGCATGGAGAAGCAACCCTAACTGCACTATTTAGTTTCTCCATTTCTTAGAGAAAGGGAGAGGCGTGCTTTGGATCTGTTGGTTCCTTAGGATGATACGTAGTTAGCTGGCATAGTGTTAAGCAACCCCCACAGAAACTCACAGTCTGGGTCAGGGAGTTGATGTGTTTCCCTAATCATAGCCCTTTGGAGAAGAAAAACTCAAAGTCCTGAGTGAATCTGCTTAAGAATTGGGGCCTGCATTGCAGCATGAGTTGTGCCTGAGACTTCCCTATAGGAATCAATGGATGGAGAGATGAATGCCATTGTGCACTTCACTGTGTGTGGCATTTGCCCGAGAAAAGTCCAGCTCAGGCTAAGTGTACATTAACAAAATGTTGTCTTGGGGTGTGTTGGTGGCGTGTGCTTTTCAGCATTCCCAGTGCACAGGCCTTCTTTCTCAGTCTTTGTGGTTAATAGGTTGAGTATAAGGAAACCCTACTGCAAACCTTATGCGGTGGAACAGTCTGCAACTCCCTTTGTCTAGGACTGAGAAGAACTCTAGGGGAGAAGTGTGCATTCACAAGGAGAATGGACTACTCCACAAACAGAGGCCTGAAGCCTCCCATAAGTTTTCCTTCCCAAGACTGGGTTAAGAGTGAATGGCAGGTGCTATATGCTAGTTGCATTGCCCATTAAAGCTTCCCCAGCTTGCATTCACAAGGAGAATGGACTACTCCACAAACAGGGGCCTGAAGCCTCCCATAAGTTTTCCTTCCCAAGACTGGGTTAAGAGTGAATGGCAGGTGCTATATGCTAGTTGCATTGCCCATTAAAGCTTCCCCAGCTTATTCAGCTTTGCTCCCTGCTCAGCAGGGAGAATCAAACCTAGCCACGCTCTTCACTTTCTCCGTTTCTGAGAGAAGCAGAGAGGTGCACTTTGGATCCCTTGGTGCTTAGGGTGACAGGTAGTTAGCTGGCATAGTGCTAAGCAACCCCCACAGAAACTCACAGTCTATGTGGGGCAAGTGATGTGTTTCCTGCCACATCCTTTTCTAGCCATGTTCTGCTGACAAAGTCCAAACATGGAAGGAAAGAAAGACCCATGTTCTGCTGACAAAGTCCAAACATGGGAGGAGGACATTTTCTAAGAAAAGGCCACAGCATAAAAATGGGCTTTGTGGGAATGGGTTAATATTTCTTGGGAACTATAGTGTTAACGTGTGCTCTGATCCAATTTGAAGGATTTCTTTTATTTTATTTCCTATGCACCAAATTAGTAATCAAAATATAGAAACTCCCTAAGAACAAAGGGATAGTTAATGAAATGTTTTTTTTTTACAATTAATGGTATATTGGTCTGACATTTGAGTAGGACTAACGAGATCAAGGTCAGACCAAAAGTTTGGGAGCCCTTGATGATAATAATAATGACCAGCTGGCTGGGGCTGTCTGGGAACCTCCTTACAGAGAGGCTGATGTATTACTATAGAGGCAAGGTAGATAGCACATCCTTGCAGCTACAAGAACATCACAGGGAGATAGGGGGGCTAAATTAGGGCTGAGTATAATCTTATGTTTTGTAGGCTTTTAGATAGGATACCACTATGGAGCATTTATTAGTGGTAAAAGCACACTTTAAGATCTTTAACTAGATATAAACTTTCTGCCTATGCTAACTGATCATGTAACTATAGAAACCATGTTATCATAGAAACACCTGTTGATTTTCTTCTTTTATCTAAACTTTCAACCCTGGCCAGAAAAAAACATATAATATTCTGTTTGAGCTTACAATAAACGAAGCAGATTCACGCAGTCTCTGAGCTGGTTTGTGTGTCTGTTCTCCACGTGCCGATGCTCAGGCCACCTTTGGGGACTCTGTAGACCTAGCCCAGCTGGAGTGCAGCAGTTTCCCTGATCATAGGCCCGGGGAGAAAAGAATGACAATGTCCTCAGTGAATCTGCTTAAGAATTCAGTCCTGGATTACAGCATTAGTTCTGCCTGAGACTTGCCTATAGGAATCAATGGATGAATGGATGAATGGCGTTGTGTCACCTCACTGTGTGTGGCATTTTCCCGAGCCAAGACTAACTCACGCTAAGTGTGCATTAACAAAATGCTCTCGTGGGATGAGTTGGTGGTGTGTGCTTCTCAGGATTCCCGGTGCACAGGCCTTATTTCTTGGTCTTTGCAGTGAAAACGAGGAGTGAAAGACACCTCCATGCAGCCCTGGTGGGGTGGAACATGCTGCAACTCCCTTTGTCTAGGACAGAGAAGAACTCCAGGGGAGAAGAATGCATTATTAAGGAGAATGGTCTGCTCCACAAACAGAGGCCTGAAGCCTACCATAAGTGTTGCTTCATATTTCCCTCCTAGGAGTGAATGGAAGGGGCTATAGTCCAGTAGCACTGCCCAGGGAAGCTTTGCCACCATATTCAGCTTTCCTCCCTGCTCAGCACAGAGAAGCAAACCTAAAAATACTCTTTAGCTTCTCCATTTCTGAGAGAAAGGGAGAGCCGCACTTTCGCTCTCTGGGTTCCTTACGGTGATAGATAGCTGGCATAGTGCTAAGCAACCCAAGCAGAAACTCACAGCGTGGGTGGTGTAAATGATGTATTTCTCTGATCACAGCTGCAGGGAGAAGAGAAGCTCAATATACTGAGTGAATCTGTTTAAGAATTGAGGCCTGGATTGCTGCATGACTTGTGTCTGAGACTTACATATAGGAATGAATGGATGCATGCATAAATGGCATTGTGCCACCTCACTGTGTGTGTTGCAATTAAAGGGATGAGTGCGAGGAAACCTCTCTGCAACCCTGGTTCAGTGGAATAGCATGCAACTTCCTTTGTATAGGACTGAGAAGAACTCAAGGGGAAAACTGTGCATTCACAAAGAGAATGGTCGGGTCCACAAACAGAGGCCTGACCATAAGTGTTGCTTCCCAATTGCATAATAGGAGTGATTGGAAGGGGCTGTATGCTGGTAACACTGCCCAGTAAAGCTTCCCAAGTTTATTAGGCTTTGCTCCCAGCTCATCATGGAGAGACAAACCTAACCACACTCATTAGAGTCTCCATTTCTTCTGAGAGAAAAGGAGAGGCGCACTTTGATTCTCTTGGTTGCTTAGGGTGATAGGTAGTTAACTGGTATAGTGCTAATCAACACCCACAGAAATTCACAGACTGGGGGCGGCAGATGACGTGTTTTCCTGATGATAGTCCCGAGGAGAAGAGAAGCTCACTGGCCTGACTCAATCTGCTTAAGTATTGAGGCCTGGATTACAGCATGAGTTGTTCCTGAGACTTGCAAATAGGAATCAATGGATGGATGGATGAATGGCATTGTGCGACCTCATTGTGTGAGGCGTTTGCCCGAGCCAAGTCCAGCTCAGGCGAAGTGTGCATTAACAAAATGTTGCCTTGGTATAAGTTGGCTGAGTGTGCTTCTCAGCATTCCTGGGGCAAGGCCTTATTTCTTGGTCTTTCCAGTTAAAGGGCTTAGTGCAAGGAAAGGTCTCTGCAGCACTGGTGTGGTAGAACATGCTGCAATTCCCTTTGTCTAGAACTGAGAAGAACTCCAGGGCAAAAGTGTGCATTCACAAGAGGAATGGTCTGTTCCACAAACAGAGGCCTGAAGCCTACAATAAGTGTTGCTTCCCAATTCACTGCTAGGTATAAATGGAAGGGGCTATATGCTAGTATCACTGGCCAGTGAACCTTCCCCAGCTTATTCGGCTTTGCTCTCTGCTCAGTACAGAGAAGCAAACCTAACTGTAATTTTTAGTTTGTCCATTTCTAAGTCAAACGGAGTAGCGCACTTTGGATATCTCAGTTGCTTAGGGTAATAGGTAGTTAGCAGGCATAGTGCTAAACAACCTCTACAGAAACTGAAAGCCTGTGTGGGGCAGGTGATGTATTTCACTGATCATAGCCCTGGAACGAAGAGAAACTCAATATCCTGGGTGAATCTACTTAAGAATTGAGGCCTGCATTGCAGCACGAGTAGGGCCTGAGGCTTGCCTATAGGAATCAATGGATGGTTGGATCCAAGGTATTATGTCACCTCACTGTGTGTGTTGTGTGCCCAAGCAAGTCCACCTCAGGCTGTATGCATTAACAAAATGTTGTCTAGGGAACAGTTGGTGTTGTATGCTTCTCGGCATTCCCGGTGCACATGTCTGATTCCTCAGTCTTTGGAGTTAAAGCACTGAGTGCGAGGAAACCTCTCTGGAGCCATGGTGCTGTGTAAGAGCCTGCAACTCCTTTTGTCTAGGATTGAGAACTCCAGGGAAGAATTGTGCATGCACAAGGCTAATGCTCTGCTCCAGAAACAGAGGCCTGGAGCCTACCATAAGTGTTGCTTCCCAATTTCCCCCATGGAATGAATGGAAGTGGCTATACTCTAGTAGTACTGCCCAGAGAAGCTTCCCCTGCTTATCCGGGTTTGCTCCCTGCTCAGCACAGAGAAGCAAACCTAATCACACTCTTTAATTTCTCCATTTGTGAGAGAAATGGAGAGGCACACTTTGGATCTCTCATGTGCTTAGGGTGATAGGTAGTTAACTGGCATACTGCTAAGCAACCCCTACAGAAATTCACAGCCTGGGTGGGGCAGGTGATGTCTTTCCCTGATCATAGCCTCAGGGAGAAAACAATGACAATGTTCTGAGTGAATCTACTTAAGAATTCGGGCCTGGATTGCAGCATGAATTGTGCCTGAGACTTGCCTATAGGAATCAATGGATGGATGGATGAATGGCGTTGTGCCACCTCACTGTGTGTGGCATTTTCCCAAACCAAGACTAACTCATGCTAAGTGTGCATTAGCAAAATGCTATCGTGGGATGAGTTGGTGGTGTGTGCTTCTCGGCATTCCTGGTGCACAGGCCTTATTTCTTGGTCTTTGCGGTTAAAATGCTGAATGAAGGACACCTCTCTGCAGCCCTGGTGGGGTGGAACACGCTGCAACTACCTTTGTCTAGGACAGAGAAGAACAAAAGGGAGAGGTGTGCATTAATAAGGAGAATGGTCTGCTCCACAAACAGAGGCCTGAAGCCTACCATAAGTGTTGCTTCACACTTCCCTCCTAGGAGTAAATGGAAGGGGCTATAGACTAGTAGCACAGCCCTGGGAAGTTTTGCCAGCTTATTCAGCTTTCCTTCCTGCTCAGCAGGGAGAAGCAAACCTAAAAATACTCTTTAGTTTCTCCATTTCTGAGAGAAACAGAGAGGCAAACTTTGGTTTGCTGGGTTCCTTAGGGTAATAGGTATTTAGTTGGCATAGTGCTAAGCAAGCCCAGCAGAAACTCATAGCGTGGGTGGAGTAGATGATGTCTTTCTCTGATCACAGCCTCGGGGAGAAGAGAAGCTCAATATCCTGATTGAATCTATTTAAGAATTGAGGCCTGGATTGCTGCATGACTTGTGTCTGACACTTCCATATAGGAATCAATGGATGGATGCATGAATGGCATTGTGCCACCTCACTATGTGTGTTGTTTTCCTGTGCCAAGTCCAGCTCAGCCTGAGTGTGTATTAACAAAATGTTGTCTTGGGATGAGTTGGTGGCATGTGCTTTTCGACTTTCCTGGTGCACAGGCCCTCTTTCTTGGTCTTTGTGGTTAATAGGTTTAGTATGAGCAAACCCTTCTGCAAATCTTATGTGGTGGAACAGCCTGCAACTCCCTTTGTCTAGGACTAAGAACTCCAGGGGATAAGTGTGCATTCACAAGGAGAATGGACTACTCCACAAACAGAGGCCTGAAGCCTCCCATAAGTTTTCCTTCCCAAGACTGGGCTAAGAGTGAATGGAAGGTGCTATATGCTAGTAGCACTGCCCATTAAAGGTTCCCCAGCTTATTCAGCTTTGCTCCCTGCTCAGCACAGAGAAGCAAACCTAAACATGCTCTTCCCTTTCTCTGTTTCTGAGAGAAACAGTGAGATACACTTTGGATCTCTTGGTTGCTTACGGTGACAGGTAGTTAGCTGGCATAGTGCTAAGCAACCCCTACAGAAACCCACAGCCTATGTGGGGCAAGTGATGTGTTACCCTGATCATATCATTGGGCAGAAGAGTGGCTCAATGTCCTGACTGAATCTGCTTAAGAATTGAGGCCTGCATTGCAGAATGAGTTGTGCCTGAGGCTTCGCTAAAGGAATCAATGGATGGATGGATGAATGGCATTGTGCCACCTCACTGTGTGTTGCATTTACCCAAGCCAGGTCCAGCTCAGACTAAGTGTGTATTAACAAAATGTTGTCTTGGCATGAGTTGGTGGTGTGTGTTTCTCGACATTCCCGGTGATCAGGCATTATTTCTAGGTCTTTTTGGTTTCAACACTGAGTGCGAGGAAACCTCTCTGCAGCCCTGATGTGGTGGAACAGTCTGCAACTCCCTTTGTCTAGGACTGAGAAGAACTCCAGTGTAGAAGTGTGCATTCCCAAGGAGAATGTTCTGCTCCACAAACAGAAGCCTGAAGCCTACCATAAGTGTTGCATCCCAATTCCCTCCTAGGAGTGAATGGAAGGGGCTATACTCTAGTAACACTGCCCAGGGAGGCTTCCCCAGCTTATTCAGCTTTGCTCCCTGCTCAGCATGGAAAAGGAAACCTAACCGCACACTTTAGTTTCTCTGTTTCTCAGAGAAAAGAAGAGGCGCACATTTGATCTCTCGGTTGCTTAGAGTGACAGTTTGTTAGCTGGCATAGTTCTAAGCAACCCCCACATAAACTCACAGCCTTGGTAGAGCAGGTGATGTGTTTCCCTGATCATAGCCCCGTGGAGAAAAGAAAGACAGTGTCCTAAGTGAATGTGCTTAAGAATTCAGGCCTGGATTGCAGCATAAATTGTGCCTGAAACTTGCCTATAGGAATCAATGGATGAATGGATGAATGATGTTGTGCCACCTCACTGTGTGTGGCATTTTCCCAAACTAAGACTAGCTCACGCTAAATGTGCATAACAAAATCCTGTCGTGGGATGAGTTGGTGGTGTGTGCTTCTCAGCTTTCCTGGTGCACAGGCCTTATTTCTTGGTCTTTGACATGAAAACACTGAGTGAAGGACACCTTCCTGCAGGTCTGGTGCGTTGGAACACCCTGCAACTGCCTTTGTCTAGGACAGAGAAGAACTCCAGGGGAGAAGTGTGCATTAATGAGGAGAATGGTCTGCTCCACAAACAGAGGCCTGAAGCCTACCATAAGTGTTGCTTCACACTTCCCTCCTCAGAGTGAACGGAAGGGGCTATAGGCTAGTAGCACTGCCCAGGGAAGCTTTGCCAGCTTATTCAGCTTTCCTCCTTTCCACGGAGAAGCAAACCTAAAAACACTCTTTAGTTCCTCCATTTCTGAGAGAAGCAGACAGGCGCACTTCAGCTCTCTGGGTTCCTTAGGGTGATAGGTTGTTAGCTGGCATATTGCTAAGCAACCTCAACAGAAACTCACAGCCTGGGTGGGGTAGATGATGTATTTCTCTGATCAAAGCCACGGGGAGAAGAGAAGCTCAATATCCTGACTGAATCTCCTTAAGAATTGAGGCCTGGATTGCTGCATGACTTGTGTCTTAGACTTGCATACAGGTATCAATGGATGGATGCATAAATGGCATTGTGCCACCTCACTGTGTGTGTTGTTTTCCTGTGCCAGGTCCAGCTCAGCCTAAGTGTGCATTAACAAAATGTTGTCTTGGACTGAGTTGGTGGTGTGTGTTTCTCAGCATTCCCGGGGCACTGGCTTTATTTCTCGGTCTTTGTGGTTAAATTGCTGAGTGTGAGGGAACCTCTCTGCAGCCCTGGTGCGGTGGATCATCCTGAAACTTCTTTGTCTAGGACTGAGAACTCCAGACAAAAAGTGTGTATTCACAAGAATGGTCGGCTCCAAAAAGAAACGCCTGAAGTTACCATAAGTGTTGCTTCCCAATTCCATCCTAGGAGTGATTGGAAGGGCGTATACACTAGTAGCACTGCCCAGGGAAGCTTCCCCAGCTTATTTGGCTTTACTCCCTGCTCAGCATGGAGAAGCAAACCTAACTGCACTCTTTAGT
>RJWM01048270.1:0-11558 GCA_004363535.1 Dasyprocta punctata
AGGCGCTGTGCAACTGAGCTATATTCCCGGCCACCCATTTTTGTCTTTTAAGGAAGTTTCATGTCTTAAGCTTCATTATACCTTCAGGAAGCCATAATAACTTAATATATTTTTTAAGGTTGTTGAAGTTAGGTTACCAAAAATCTTGGTAGCTTCCTGGGCTAACCTTAGTTCCTTAATGGCCAGCGCATGTGCATTTTAAGCAGCAAGGTTAGGTAATGAAGTTTCAGCACTCACACTTCTGTCTAAGCTGTGCTCAGAGTGGACCGTGCTGAGTGGGAGCACAGTGGCATACCGCAGGGAAGGGAGAAAGTGAGCGGTCAGTTGGAGGGTGACAGAGTGAAACTTTGGATAATTCTCAGAGCAGATAAGTTTGTTTTGTTTGTTTTCTGCCTTAAGTGAATGGGCCTTCTGGGTCCTTGTGTGCTCAGGGTGGTGGGCAGAATGATACTCACTGGCCTGGGTGGGAGGGCCGGTAGTTCCAGCAGGCAGCATTGCTGATGTACCCAGTGAGACCTTTTTGTTCTGCCTCTGCAGGTGCAGCTTTTAGCAGCTTGGCAAGAACTGTGCCAGTCTGATTTGCCCCTGGACCAGCAGCTCACAGGTCTCTATGATGCCTTGCTTGGTGCTTGGCACACACAGATCCAGTGGACTACACAGGTAACAGCTTATTTGAGGGCCAGGGAGAATAAAGCCTGTGATGACAAAGGAATAGGTGACTGAGAGGGGTTGGTCACTCTCACCCACCCAAGGGGTTAAACCATCAGCTTAGACACCCGCTTGAGTGAAATCCTTGGGTCTCCATTAAAACACTTCTTATCACCTCATCTATATCTGAAATAGAATCTAACGTGACGGTGTTGCCTGTTGTTCACTAGGGGAGCCTTTCAAATTCCAGAAAGTTATTATCATCAGATCTGAAAGCTGGGGGCCCCTAGTCAGGTGATGCTGGAGTGAGCAGGATTGTTTTTATCTTAACTAAAGGTAAAGTTTACGTGTCTGGCAATTAGTTTCCCTTGTTCTCACTGTACACTGAATTAACAGAAGAGTACAATTTTAAAGACACCCTCTAACCAGAGCTGAGGCGAGACAAATGTTTCAAGTAGAAACTTTTCATCCCTCACTTCTCTAAAATTTCTGGGCTTTTCTGACCATAGGGCATGAGTCACTGTCTTGATGCCACAAGGCATAGCAGGTCCTCCTTTAGAAGGGGAAAGCCCAAATACTTCGGCGCGATGATGCACTGGGCCTGCTGATGGCATGGCTTATTATCATTTTTTTCACAATTGGTCATGAATCACTCTTCAGATGCTCATCAGTCATTGGGTGGAATGCACTTGATGGCAGTCATAGAGAATCTTTGTACAGGGTTATGTCATTTAACTTGGTTAAAGCGCTTTTCTCCATCCTGGTTTCTTTTTCCTTGAACTAACCTAATTTAGACTTAAATGTTTTTTTGTTTGTTTATTTAATTACTGGGGCCTTCTCACTGAGCTATGTCCTAGTTCTTTCTCTATTTTTTTAAATTTTGAGACAGGGTCTCACTGAGTTACTAAGTTGCCCAGGTTGAATTTAAACTTGGCATCCTCCGACTTTAGCTGCCAGAGTGCTGGGATTATGGGGTTGTGTTGCCAGGCTTGGTTTAGATTTTTTTTTAAAGGAGAGAACAACTTCCTGTAGGAGTTTCACAGTTTTTCTGTAATCATCAGTTTTCATTGAGCTCCTCCATCCGTGCTCATTCGCATGTCTTCGGTTCTGCTGATATCGGGAGATAGAAATAGCTTGTGCCAATATATATAAATGTCCTTTATCATCTAAGAAAAAGAATTTAGACTTCTCAAACTTCTCTTCAGTCTTCATCCTCAGTTTTGTAAGGCGTGCGTTTATGCTCATTTATACCTTTAGCCCCTGGCCCATTTTCTTTTCTCTTTTTTTTGAACAGTCAGAGAAGGACACGTCTTGTCTGTTTTTCTGCCATGGAGGAAGATAATTGCTTTAGTTCCGTGTAAGAGAGGTAGCTCCCTTTGGGCTGGTCACAAAGAAGTTGACACTAGGGAGTGAAGGCCCATTTTGTATGTGGGATGTAAGCAGCATGCAAAGCAAGGCTAAAGGCACCAAGGTAAACTGTCTTCTTTATATATTCCAGCATTTTAAATCACTTGTTTTTCATTGAGATGCTGGAGCTCAAACCCAGGGCCTAATCCACGTTAAGCAGGTGCTGTGTCACTGAGCTGTACCACCATCCCTGCTGCCTCAGCCTGCAGAGTGCTGGGATCACAGACAGGTGTCGTCACGCCCCGCCTCCAGTACTTTAATACGAAAAATTTCCAACATGGAAACAGGTGCTGAGAGAATATCCGTGTGCCCAGCTTCTAGGTTCTATGACAAACATTCTGCTGTATTTGCTTTATTAAAAATCTGTCCTCTCCCAAAAGAATCTGTTCCTCCACCTATTTCTCTATCTTCCCATTAAGCCTTCTTATTTTTTGATTTATGTCAAAATAAATTTCAAAAATCATTCACTTTAGCACGTATTATTATTATTATTATTATTATTATTTTTTTTTTTTGCGGCACCGGGGATAGAACTCATAGCCTCACGCCAGCCAGGGCACGTGCTTAAGCCACTGAGCCAAACTCCCGGCCCTGGTTTTTTGAGGCAGGGTCGCACTATGTAGCTCAGGCCAGCCTTGCGCTCGCGTTGTAGCCCAAGTGGGCCTCGAACTCACAACGCTCCTCCTACCTCAGCCTCCCGAGTGCTGGAATTAATTTAGCACATATTATTAACTGGAATTTAGCCTCATCTTTGAGGTTGAGGTTTAGCTTTTATGTTTAGATCTGAGGCAAAATTTGTGAAATGTAATGCTCTTAAATATGCCATTTGATTAGTTTGAAAAATGTAAATATCTATGTAATATAATCCTCTTTCTAGACAGAAAATATTACCATCACCCTAAAAAATTCTCTTATGTTCCTTCCCAGGTGACCACTGCTTTGTGTTTTGTTTTTTTTTTTGGGATAAATTAGTTTGGAGCTCTCTAGATGAAATTACTCATTGGTCTCTTCTCTTGGTAAGGCTTCTTTTAGTGTGTTTTTGAGATTTACTTCTGTATCACTAGTTTGTTCCTTTTTATTGCTGAATACTATTCCATGAAATGAATTACACATCAGTTTGTTTGCACATTCTCTTATTTTATTGTTTATTTATTTATTTTTATTTAAGAGAAAAAAGACACAGATAAGAAAAACAAAAAGCAAAAGAGACAAACAAACAATAACAACAAATCCAATACAATAACATTACAGGTCTACAAAATGAGATGATAGGAATTTGACAGTCATCGTAATATTGCATATTGTCACCTTCAAAGGGGTTGTTTAGATTAACAGATACAGCCATGTAAAATTAACCCAATCATATGAGTATTAACTGTTCCTTTTCAATAACTAATGCATTTAGTAGTATAGTCATTTTAACTATCTTATATATACATATATACAAATTTATGTCTTTTTCCTTTTCCCTTCCTTCCTTCCTCCTTTCCCTTTATAATACCTCTTGTTATCTTCAAAATGACTGCCCATACCATCAGGCATAATATAATCAAACAAAATAGTACAGAATAAAACCAATAAAAACAAAACAATGGAAGAAATACAGGACTTCAAAACAATAGTAAAACAACACTGATTACCATAATGCCTCTTGTTATCTTCTAAGCAGTTGCCTATATCATCAGTCATAATACAATCAAACAAAGCAAAATAGAATAAAATCACTCAAAACAAAACAGTGAAAGCAATACAGGGCTTCAAAACAAGGTGATCAGATACCAATAATGGCTACCATAATGTATTTTGTTATCTTTGAAATAGCTGTCCATGCCATCAAATGTAATAAAATTAGACATAGCAAAATAGAATAAAACCAAATGAAACAGAACAGTGAAAACAATACAGGACTCAAATCCTGATGATAGATTAACAATGGCCACTGCCTTCCCTTTTTAGACACTTCCTCCCCTTTAACTTTTACAATATGCATTGTGTATTTTGAACCCTACTAACTCCTTTAGTTTTTTCATACTAGGGAGATAACATGATCACCCATGTGACTCTGGATCATTTCATCCATGAACATGATCTTTTTTTTTTTTTTTTTTTTTGTGGCACTGGGGATTGAACTCACAACCTCACGCCTGCCGGGCAGGGACTTAAGCCGCTGACCCAAACTCCTGACCCTAGTTTTTTGAGACAGGGTCGCACTAGATAGTTCAGGCCAGCCTTGCACTCACATTGTAGCCCAAGCCAGCCTCGAACTCACAATGCTCCTCCTACCTCAGCCTCCTGAGTGCTCGGATTAAAGGCATGCACCATCCAGCCTGGCTCATGAACATGATCTTAAGTTGTATCCATTTACCTACAAGAGGCTTGAGGTTATCTTTCTGTATAGCTGAGTGGCTTTCCATTGGATAAAAATGCCATATCTTTCTTGTGCACTATGTAGCTAATGGGCAAGCTACCCCCACTTCTTTCTGGTTCCCTGTCACATAGAACATTGTTCTCTCTCCTTTGACTTTCAGTCTATGAACCCCCTTTCAAGTTTAATGTGTTTCTTATATAAACCGTATTGATGGATCCTATCTCCTGATCTACTTTGCCTGTGTTTCTTTTCATTGGTGAATTGAGGCCATCTATGTTAATGATTAAGGTCAACATGTACTGCCTCGTCTCTGCCATGCTATTTTCCTGTCGTTGGCTGCCAACTTTTCCTCTCTATTCAACCTCGCTCAGTGCTATCGCTCTGCCACTGTTTCTGGAGCTGTGGTCTTTTTTATCTCTTGCTAGAATGTCTTTCAGTATTCTTTGTAGGGTTGGCTTGGTGGTCATAAATGCCTTCCATTGTTCTTTGTCATGGAAGTATCTTGTTTCTCCATTAATTTTGAAAGATAGTTTTGCAGGGTACATCAATCTGGGTTGGAAGTTGTTTTCTTTTCTTTTTCTTTTTTTTTTTCTGTATTTTTTTTTTATTTAAGAAAAAATGGACACAGAAGACAGAAACAAAAAGCAAAAAAGCCCTAGACAAATGACAACAACAAATCTGATACGATAACATTGTAGGTTTACACAGTGAGATGGTTGAAATTTGGCAGTAGTTGCAGTATTGCATATCGTTACCTTCATAGGGGTTGTTCAGATTGACAGATATAGACATGCAAAATTTATCAAATCTTGAGTATTAACTTTTCTTTTTCAATAGCTAATGCATTTAGTAATATAGTCATTTTAACTGTCCTATGTATACCTGTTTATAAATTTATGTCTTCTTCCTTTTCCCTTCCTTTCTTCTTCCTTTCCCCTTAGAATACCTCTTACTATCTTTAAAATAACTGCCCATATCGTCAGGTCTAATATAATCAAGCGAGATAGTTCAGAATGAAACCAATAAAGAATAAAAGAATGGTCTTAAAGAAGAAAAACAAAAAACTAAAGGGATCAACAAACAGCAATAACATCTGATACTGTAACATTATAGGTTTACGAAATGAGATGATTGGAATTGTACAGTAGTTGTGACATTGCATATCGTTACCTTCAAGGGGGTTGTTCAGACTGACAGATAAAGACCTGTAGGATTGGTCTAATCATATAAGTATCAACTCTTCTCTCTCACCAGTTAATGCATTTAGTAATATAGTCTTTCAAACTATCTTATGTATACCCTCATATAGATCTATGCCTTTTTCCTTTTCCCTTCCTTCCTTCCTCAGTTCCCCTTGTAATACCTCTTATTGTCTTCAAAATAATTGCCCTTACCAATTGGCCTAATATAGTAGAATGAAATAGTACTGGATAGAACCAATAACAAATAAAATAATGGAAGCAATACATAGTAATGTAGTGTTGATTTCTATAATGCCTCATATTATCTTCTAGGTGGTTGCCTATATCATCTGTTGTAATGCAGTCAAACAAAGATAGGTTGATATCCCTCAAAACAGAACAGTGAAAGCAATACCTGGTTTTGAAACAAGGTGGTCGAATATCATTAAAGTAGCTACTCTAATAAATTTTGTTATCTTTAAAACAGCTGTCTTTGTCATCATATATAATAAAGTTAAGCAGGTCGAGGTAGAATAAGATTAAACTAAACAGCTCATTGGAAACAATACTGGACTTAAATCCCGATGATGGATTATTCATTTGTCTGCCCTGTTTGGTATCATCCCTCTGTTGCTGTTTCTGGAGCTGTGGTCTTTTTTATCTCTCTCTAGAATGTCCTTCAGTATTCTTTGTAGGGTTGGCTTGGTTGTCATAAATTCCTTTAGTTGTTCTTTGTCATGAAGTATCTTGTTTCTCCGTTGATTTTGAAAGATAATTTTGCAGGGTACATCAATCTGGGTTGGAAGTTATTTTCCTTCAGGGCTTGAAATACTTCACTCCAAGCTCTTCTTGACCTGATGGTTTGTGTCGAGAAGTCTGTCGTGATTCTGATGGGCCTTCCTTTGTAGGTAATCTGTCTCTTTTCTCTAATAGCTTTTATTTATTTATTTATTTATTTATTTATTTATTTTTTTGCGGCACCAGGGATTGAACTCACAGCCTCGCGCCTGCCAGACAGGCACTTAAGCTGCTGAGCCAAACTCCTGGCCCTGGTTTTTTGAAGCAGGGTCGCACTATGTAGCTCAGGCCGGCCTGGCGCTCGCGTTGTAGCCCAGGCCGGCCTCGAACTCACAACGCTCCGCCTACCTCAACCTCCCGAGTGCTGGGATTAAAGGCGTGCGCCACCACGCCCGGCTTCTAATAGCTTTTAATATTTTGTTTTTGTGTTGAATTTCTGGAATCTTGATTATTATATGTCTGGGTGTAGGCATACTTTGGTCATGTTTAGCTGGAGTTCTAATTGCTTCACTTATCTGAAAGTCTCTTCCTGTTCCCATGCTTGGAAAGTTTTCTGAAATTATTTCTGTAAATAGGCTTTTAAGTTGATCTGTATTGACCCCTGCTTTTTCACTCACACCTTTTATTTGTAAATTATATTTTCTTGGGCTGTCTTGCAGCCGTTGCACTGCCACTTCCAGGTTTCTTATTATTTTTCGGAGATCTTTCCTTTCTCGATCCCAGACTTCTAGCCTGTCTTCCAGATTTGAAAGTCTATCTTTAGTTTCCTTCAGGTGGTTCTGCCAACTTTCATTGGAGTCTTTGATTTCCTGGTAGTCTCTCTGAATCTGTTTCCTATATTCTAATTCTTTTTTGTTTTTTTCCTTTTTGGTTTCTTTCGATTTTTCACACTCCACCTTTTCATCTATGTCTCCTTTAGAGATGCCTAGCAATTCCTTTATTATGAATTTCATTTCTATTCTCAGTTGGGTCAGCAGTTCCACTCTAATTTCTTTTATAGCTTCATGGAGTTGTCTCCCCACTTCAGCTGTCATCGCCTCAGAAATTTTAATTGTTGGGCTCCCGACCTCTTCTGCGTTTGCTTCTCCTGGATTTGCTCTGCTTGAATCGGAGGCTAGAGAGCGCCCTCTACCTTTCTGTCTTGGCATTTTCCTGGGTTGTCCAGGAGTTTTGTGGTTTCTCTGGGGTGAGCCCGGGTTGTTCCACTGCCTTTCCCCAGTCTGTCTCCCCTCTGCGGATGTCTGGTACAGTGCGTGGGGGCGGGGCTGCTGCCTGGGAACCTGTGCCAGCTGTCCTTAAAACTTCCCCTATCACCCTTGGGGCGTGATGTCCAGTACTGTGTGTGGGGGCGGGGCCGCTGCTTGGGAATCTATGCCGGTTGTCCGTGAAACTTCCCCTGCCAACCCTATGGCGCGCGTGCAGCCTTGGTCTCCAGACTTAGCTGGTCACTCGCCCAGGACCCTCCGGGGCTCGGTCAGAGCAGATTATTAGGGATCGTGCCCAGTTAGGTGCGGTTCCAGTCTCAAGATGGATGCCAGTCCCTCACTCTCCCTCGTGGGATTGGGGGGTGGGGGCTGGGACCCGCCTTGTGCTCATCCACTCACGTGCTCCAGTCCACCTTGCCCCACGATTGATCGCCGCCTCTGCCGTCACTGCCGGGTCGCAGCACTTTAATCGGTCACAGCATTTTAATTACACTTTCCCAAGATGCTCCCCACTGCTAATTGGGTTCGGCTCTGGTCAGGGGTGCCGCCAGCCTCCGCCTTTGTTTGGTTACTTCTTTTTTTTTCATTCTTTCTGTGGGCTTCAGTTCTCGCTTTAGATTCTTCTTGGTTCCAGAGGACCCATCTCCCTCTTTTTTTTTTTTTTCTCTCTTTTTTTGTATTCCAGCATTTGGATAGTATCTTTGAGGGAGTCTCCCTATCACGGTGTTCACTGGTCCGCCATTTTTTTCTTCTCTTTTTGGAAGTTGTTTTCTTTCAGGGCTTGAAATACTTCACTCCAAGCTCTTCTTGATCTGATAGTTTGTGTTGAGAAGTCTGTTGTGATTCTGATGGGTTTTCCTTTATAGATGATCTGTTTCTTTTCTCTAACAGCTTTTAATATTCTGTTTTTGTGTTGAATTTCTGGGATCTTGATTATTAGATTTATTAGATTAGATTAGATTAGATTATTAGATTTATTTTGGTTATGGCTAGCTGGAGTTCTATATGTTTCACCTATCTGAATGTCACTTCCTGTTCCCATGCTTGGGAAGTTTTCTGACATTATTTCTGTAAATAGACTTTTAATTTCATTTGTATTGACCCCTGCTTTTTCACTCACACCTTTTATTCTTAAGTTATGTTTCTTTGGGTTGTCTGGCAGCTGTGAATTGTTCCTTCCAGGTTCCTTGTTATTTTAAAGAGATCTTTCCTTTCATGATCACAAGCTGCAAACCTGTCTTCAAGGTTTGAAAGTCTATCTTCAGTTTCTTTGAAGTGGTTTTTCCAACTTTTAATGCAGTTTTTAATTTTCTGGTTATCTCTTTAAATCTGTTTCATGTATTCTAAATCTTTTTTGTATTGTTCATTCAAGGTTTCCCTCATTTTCCTATGCTCCATTTTTTCATCTGTGTTTTCTTTAGAGATGCCTAGCAATTCTTTTATTATGTTTTTCATTTCTTCTTTTACCTGAGTTAGTATTTCTGTTCTAATTTCTTTTATAGCCTCATGAAGCTGTTTCTTTACTTCATTTGCCATCACCTCAGAAACTTCAGGTGTCCGATTCCCGATCTCTTCTGTGTTTGCATCTCCTGGACTTGCTCTGCTTGGATTGGAGGCCAGAGATTGCCTTTTGCTTCTTTGTCTTGACATATTCCTGGGTTCTTCTGGGCAAATGGGTACTGGGGTCCCAGGCACTCCCTGCATTGGCTACAATTTCTCTGAAGCAAGACTGTTTGGGTCTTCTAGCCAGTGCTGATTATGGATATCTGATGGTGGCCACTGGGCATGCTGGTGCAGTGCGGTCTGCTGCTTTTCCCAGCCTGTGTTCACTCCCTGATGGCTGGCGGAATGCGTGTGGGGGTGGGGCTGTCACCTGCAAACCTGGACTGGTCACCAGTGGGATACTCCACTACCACCCCTGGAGTGTGTGTGGGGCCGCTGCCTCCAGATCAAGCTGGCTACCCACTGGGACCCTCCGAGACGGCCCCTAGAATGCATGTGGGGGCAGGGCTCAGTCCAAGCAATTTCCATGGGTCTGTGCCCAGCTAGGAGCTGCTGGAGGAAGCCAGGAGCAGTTCTGGTTCTGGGCTTATCCAGCCTGATTCCAAAATGGTTCCTGGCCAATTGCTCTCTCCTGCGGGAGGACAGAATCCTCTGCACTCACTGTCAGTCAGTTCAGTCTTCCAGGTCTGCTCCTTCTGTCCACTGCCACTCTCCTCCAATGCTGCCTCTCTTGGCAGAGGCCTCCAGGGTCACCGCTGCCATGTCACCTTGATCATGTGTCCCACTGAGCTCCTCTCGCAAAGTGGGTCCAGCTCTTGGCAAAGGTGCCGCCAGCTTCTGCCTTCTTCTTTGTTTAAGTTTTTCTTTTTACTCTTTCTGTGGGCTTCAGTTCTCGCTTTAGATTCTTCCTGGGTCCAGGGGACCCACTTTGTTCCTTCTTGTCTTTCCCATGATGCTGTAGTCCAGCATCTGCACAGTGTCTCTCAGGGAGGCTGTTTACTCAGCTGCTTACTGTTCCGCCATCTTCCTGGAAGCCCCTACACATTCTCTTATTGATGGACACTTGGTCTGTTTCCAGCTTGGGGCTTTTAGGAATAAAGCTGCTCTGTATATTGGTTTGTAAAATTTTTTTTTGTAGATATACCTGTTTATATGTTTTGGGTAAATACTTAGGAATAGAATTTGAGGGCATAAGGCAGATGTATGTTTAGATGTATAAGAGAGTGCCTTTTTCCAAAGTGGTTGTACTTCTGCAATCCCATAGTAGTGTGTGAGTTCTGCCACTTTTGCAAACATCCTTTTTAACATTGGGTGTTGTCATTCTTAATAATTTTAACCATGCTAGTGGGTGTGTAGTCTATCTCATGTGGTTTTAATTTGTATTTCCTTGATATCCAAGGACACTGAGCTCCTATTTATATATCTTTGTGAAATGTCTACTCAAGTCTTTGCCCATTTAAAAAATTGGATTATTTGCTTTTTTATTATTTATTCCAGAAATTCTTTAGATATTCCAGATGCAAATCCATAGTCAGATACATTTTGTAGACATTGTCTTCCAGTCTGTGACTTAAGCAAAGGTTTTTTGTTTTGTTTCTTTTTTTCTGTAGCCCTAGAATGGAGCCCAGGGCCTTCTATATACTAGGAAAGCCAGCACTCAACCACTGAACTACACTCCTAGGCCAGAGCAGAAGTTTTGGTTTGGATGAAACCTAATTTATTGGTTTTTTTTTTCTTTTGTGGTTATTATTCTCCGTGCCCTAAGAAACCATCACCAGTCCCCAAGTTGCAAGGTATTCTTCCCTGTTTTCTTTTAGAAACTTGTTTAGCTTTTATATTTAGATCTGTGGTCTATTATGAATTAATTTTTGTATGCAGTGAAGACACAGTCAGATTGCCTTTGTGTAGGTTATTTAGATTAACTCTGTAGCCCTAGTTGATAGGTTTCATCTTGTAGTATTATTTTGCTTTTATCACTTACTTGAATGACTTGGGAGTGTGTGAAGTTAGACTAACTAGTCCTGTACCAGAGAGTTTGAATTCTTTGGTCTATATATAAAGTCATATTCTAGATCGCCTAAGGAATTTTTTTTTTTTTTTTTTTTTTTTTTGTACAGGGAATTGAACTCAGGACCTTGTACTCGCCAGGCAGGTGCTTATGCTGCTGAGCTATATCACTGGTCCTCCTAAAGAGGCTTTTTATTTTTTTTTATTTTTTTATTTTATTTTTTTTTGCGGCACCAGGAATTGAACTCACAACCTCGCACCTGCCAGGGCAGGCGCTTAGGTCACTGAGCCAACTTCCCGGCCCTAGTTTTTTGAGGCAGGGTCGCATTATGTAGCTCAGGCCGGTCTTGCACTCGCGTTGTAGCCCAAGCCGGCCTCGAACTGACAACGCTCCTCCTACCTCAGCCTCCTGAGTGCTGGGATTAAAGGCGTGCGCCACCA
>RJWM01048271.1:0-11555 GCA_004363535.1 Dasyprocta punctata
AGGCCAGGCCTGAGCTAGAGTACCCCGCCCTTCGTGAGCGGCAAGATGGCGCCGACATCCTGCTTCCGCATTAGAGAGACCCCGCCTAGGGATGACGCGTTCCCGCCCTAAGCTGCACCTGCCAACCCCAGGGCTATACGTGGGCCATACGGATTGGAGGCTGGGAAAGCTTATAAGTCACTCCCCGCCTGCGTGCGGCAGAGAGACACGGAAGGAGCCGCTTCGGGCGGACCGCTAGGGAGGTCTCCCCCGCGGAACCAAGACATCAATAAAGCCCTCTTCCATCCTACGTCTGGTGTCTTCCTGCCGGCCGGGAAATCACACCCGACAATAGATGGTCTCTACCTGAAACTCATAAAAGCCATATATCATAAACCAACAGCCAATATCTTACTAAATGGAGAAAAACTGAAAACCTTCAACCTAAAATCAGGAACAAGACAAGGATGTCCATTATCACCATTCCTATTCAATGTAGTTCTGGAAATATTAGCCAGAGCAACTAGATAAGAGAAAGAAATAAAGCAAATAAGGATACGAAAGGAAGAAGTGAAATTATCATTATTTACAGATGATATGATACTCTACATAGAAGACCCCGAAAAATCCATTAGAAGACTTATGGAAGTAATAAGCAAATTTAGTAATGTAGCTGGATACAAGGTGAACACTCAAAAATCAATAGCATTCCTGTATACAAACAACAAACTCACTGAGAGAGAAATAAGGGAAACCACACTCTTCACTATAACGTCCAGAGAATGAAATGCTTAGGAATCAATCTAACAAAGAAGTGAAAGGTGTATACAGTGAAAATTACATTACTCTAAAGAAGGAAATTGAATAAGATTTCAGAAAATGGAAAGGTATTCCCTGCTCATGGATGGGAACAACAAACATCATGGAAATGGCCATTCTCCCAACATTATTATACAGATTAAATGCAATCCCAATCAAAATACCACTTGCCTACCTCACAGAGCTAGAGAAAGCATTCCTGAAATTTATGTGGAACCAGAAAAGACCTAGAATAGCAAAGGCAATTCTGGGCAACAAAGGGAAGGCAGGAGACATAACAATCCCTGACTTGAAACCATACCACAAAGCCACGGTGATAAAATCAGCATGGTACTGGAATCAAAACAGACCTGAAGATCAATGGAATAGATTAGAAGAGCCAGCCACAGCTACAAACACACTTAGCCACCTCATCTTTGACAAAGGGGCCAAACATGTACATTGGAAGGAAGACAGTCTCTTTAACAAATGGTGCTTGAAAAACTGGCTTTCTATATGCCATAAACGAAAACTAGATCCATGCCTATCACCATGCACTAAAATAAAGTCAAAATGGATCAAAGATCTGAATAGTAAAACAGAGATTCTAAAGTTACTACAAGACACAGTAGGTAAAAATCTCAATGACATAGGAGTAGGCAGAGAGTTCATGAACAATAATCAAATTGCACGGGAAACACTTCCCAGAATCAACAACTGGGATCTCATCTTACTAAAAAATTTTTGCATGTCAAAGGAAATCTCCAACAGAGTGAAAAGGAAACCCACGAACTGGGAAAATGTCTTAGCCAGTTGTTCAACAGACAAAGGACTTCTATCTAAAATGTATAAAGAATTAAAAGAAATCAGGCCCCTAAAATTCAAGGACCCAATCCAAAAATGGGCATCTGAGATGAATACACACTTCTCAGAGAAAGAAATACAAATGGCAAGTAAATATATGAAAAAAATGTTCAACATCCATGGTCATTCGGGAAATGCAAATTAAAACAACACTGAGATTCCATCTCACTCCAGAAAGAATGGCCAAGATTAAAAAATCAACCAAGAACAAATGCTGGAGGGACTGTGGGGAAAAAGGAACTCTTCTCCACTGTTGGTGGAAGTGTAGACTGGTGCAACCACTGTGGAAGTTAGTATGGAGATTCCTCAAGAAGCTAGGATTAGAAATCCCATTCAACCCAGCTGTCCCACTTCTGGGCATTTTCCCAGAAGAATTGAAAACATCATACCACAGTGATATCTGTGCACCCATGTTTGTAGCAACCCAATTTGTAATAGCCAGATCTTGGAAACAACCCATTTGCCCATCAATCAAAGAATGGATAAAAAAGATGTGGTTTTTTTATACAATGGAGTACTACTCAGCTATTTACAAAGGTTGTGTTGAGATTTTTTTAAGGAAATGGACACGACTTGAGACCATATTCATAAGTGAGATAAATCCAACCCACATGTGTGAATACCGTATTGTCTCCCTAGTGTAAGAAACTGAAAAAGTATTTATGATCCAAAATCTATAATAAACACTATGTAAGGGTGAAAAACAGCTCAGAGAGCAAATGTAATTGGGAAGGCAAAAGGGGGAAAGAGGGCAGGGAAAAGGAAAAGATATGAATCTGTATATATGTAAATGTAAGATAACTAAAACGAACACTGCTGAATATATTTGTTATTGAGAAAGAACAATTAATACTCATATGGTTAGATCAATTTTACGTCTATATCTGTTAATGTAAACAACCATTTTAAAGATAACGACAGGCAATATTGCAACCCTTGTCAAATATCTATCGTCCGGTTTTGTAAACCTGCAGTGTTACTGTTGTGCATTTACCCTAGTCGTTTGTCTCTTTTGCTTTTTGTCTCTGTTATATGTGTCTTTTTTCTCTTAAATAAAAAATAAATAAATAAATAAATATCAAAAAAAGAAAGATATTGAGAAATTCAAAATGTAAAATTAGAATTTACAAAACTCCAGAAGAATTGTAAAACACTGCAGTATTTGCATGCAATGAAAATTAATGTTAATTTTGTTAACATTTTCTTTTGAAAGATAATTTATTGTAAATTGATGATAAATAGTAATATATAATTGGATTTGGCTTTACAGGTGTATTGTGCCTCTTGTAGAACCCTATATTTCCATTATAGTGTTATGGAAGTAGTTAATCTATACTTTTGAATCCAGGAATTTAATCACTGTTAATATTAAAAGATGCATACTAACTTTTTAAATTTTGGAGTTGAAAATCTAAACCAAAGTTTAGTACACTTACTTCTATGTCAGATACTTTTTCCATGTTTTGGAAGTTTTCTACTATTACTTTTGTAAATAGTCTTTCTATCTCATTTGTGATAATCTCTGCTTTTTTGCTGACAATTATCATTCTCAAAATACTTTTCTTTCCATTATCTTGCAACTGCTGAATTGTAATTACCTGGTTCCTTTTTGTTCTTAAGAGATCTTTCCTTTCCCAATCACTAGCTGCAGTCCTGTCTTCAAGGTCTGAAAGTCTATCTTCAGTTTATTTCAAGCAGTTTTGCCAGCTTCAGTGGAGTTTTTAATTTCGTGGATATCTCTTTGACTCTGTTTCATGTATTATAGTGGTTTTAGTCCATAGTTGGCAGAGTCCAAGGCAGAGTGGCATGGCAGATGGGCATCATTGTGAATCAATCTCAGGATCACATTCTTAATCCCAGAATCACACACTAAATTTAGTCACCTTGGAAAAGCACCATCTATGGTTGCATGAGGTTTTGTGGCAACATCTAAGTACAAGCCATATAAAAAGATGCTTATTGAATCTTCTCATTTTAATTTTTTTCTTTTGTTGAACTATTAGGTGCATACTTTTCTTTCTCTTTCATGGTGATGTTTCCCTAGGTCTCTCTGTTTAGGATTCCCTCAAGTACTTTCTACAATGCTGATTTGCTGGTCATTAATTTCTTTAGCTTCACTTCATTGTGGAAAGTCTTTATTTTCCCTTCAATTTTAAGGATAATTTTGCAGGGTATATCAATTCAGATAGGAAATCTTTTTCTTTAAGGGCCAGAAGCATTTCACTGCAAGCTTCCATAGTCTTTGTATTATGAAATCTGCATTTATGAAAGTCTTGCATTTGTAAGTTGTTTGATATTTTTTGGTAATATCTTTTAATACTTTCTATTTGTTATAATTTTCTGGGATTTTGATTATGACTTGTTTTGGAGAGACTGTTTTCTTGGCTGCTTACATCCCAGAGTGAAATGAGGGAAGAGCCATCCATTTACAGTAAACTGCCAGTAAGTGTGAAGTAGGACAGGGGAATTCTACTGAGATGAAGGAGTGGGAACCACCTAGACTCTGAACAAGAGGCCACCAAAAAGTCAGACAGCCCTAAATACAAAGGACTAGAAACATGTCCCAGGTCTGCAACCAGCAGAGCTGCCTTGGCACAGCAACATAAGCAGACAAGCACATTTGGCCTGCAGTAAGTAAAGAGCACTGCCTCCATCCTACAACTAGAATATAAAAGGACTCAGTGGTGTGGAACAGAGGAAGCTCTGCAAGGTCTAGAAGGAGCCAAATGTACACAGATTTGGGAGGAACTCTGGGCTTTCCCTACCCAACGGTGCCACAGCAACTGAGAGAGTGCCAAAGAGGCAATCTCTTTAAGGAAAAGTGGACATCCAGAATTTTTTTAGTTTAAGAAAAATTCTGACCTCACATCCAGAGGTCAAGATCTCCCCATATGCAGCACAAATTTCAATGCAAACTTGGTAGGATTACACAGCAAACATCTGGAAAGCAACTTGGACACTACCACAGAACCACAGCATCAGAGGAATTTTACTATTTTTTCTGTTTGTTTGTTTTTGGTTTTCCTTTTTCTGCTCATTACTGTTTTGATTTCTTTCTTTCTTTTTAAACTATTTATATTTCTTACTTTTCTTTTAGTTTTCATCTATTCATCATCTTTCTGTCTTTGCTAAAGTATCTCTCTTGATTTTATGATATTTTCATGTGAGTAAACATTGTCTCTTCTCTTTCTGGTTCACTTCAATATTTTTCTTTCTCTTCCATTCTTTCTTTTCTCTGTTCTCCAGTTTTCCAATATGTAGGTGATCATCCTCTGCCCTTCAGCTTTGCTTCTACTATATTTCTCCTAATTCACCTCTCTATTTTGTACATTACCCCTCTTAAATCCCACCACAGGGTAAAATCACTCTATTAAGGCAAAAATTGTTCATGGCATATGTTGGATTTTGTTATATAACTGTAGAACTTTCTTCTATGTTTAAAGTTAACACGTTAATAGTAGCTATCATGTCACAACTAGGCTCTGCTTGGTGCTATTGTTGTTGCTGCTTTAGCCAGGATGTCATACCTGCTATATTCAGTTTTTCTCCCTTGTAGGACAACACTGGTGCCATGACTATCACCATAGTCCAGTGTCAAGGGAAGTTTTGCTAAATCAAACTGGTAGCAACTTCTAATCCTTGGTAAATTGGAAAGGTGGGCAGTTGGGACAGACACAAAGACCAAGAACAACCTGAATCTAGAAAACATCCCTGAGGAATAAACATTTCTTAGGGAAACCACCATTCTACTGATAATGTTGCCTACCATAAGAAATATACAAACATCAACACAGAAAACAAAGTAAAATAAAAACTGAAACTGAAAAGACACAAAAGCAAAATGCAACCCAAGAACTTCAGCCTACCCAGCACAAGTCCAAGGACAAATGAGATTGAGGAAATTGGAAGCCACTCACTGGAATTTTCTAAAATGATAGCAGTAGGATTGAAAAAAAAAACAATTTGATGAGGCAATAGAAAAATAATTTCTAAGATTAAAAAATATGATCCAAGTGAAAAACTTTAGAGTAGACAAAGATGTAAATGGTCTTAATTCACCAATCAAAAGAAACTGACTGTAAAAAAGACAAAGAAATAAGAACCAACAAGAAACATATTTAAATAAAAAAGAAATACATAGACTGAATGGCAAAGGATGGAAGACAATTCTTCATGTGTAGTGGATTGGTAACTGGTGGTCAACTTAACAGCTGAACTAAATCAGCATGGTAATGAGTGTGGACGGCCCACTTGAGGACTGTTGCCAGCATAAAAAGGAGACCTGGAGAGGAAGAGTAATATTGTGGGTTCTCCTAAGTGTTGTTTGGAGCCATTGTTTCTCCTGGAGGAGCTTGTCATGCTGGCTCCCCTGATAAGAACCCAGTAGAAATCATTGGAGGAGCTCAGGACCATGCTGCTGAGAATGGCAGCAGATCACTTTGGGGGAGCTTTGTTCCTTACTTTGAGCATCACCTCCTGGCTCTAGAGGGAAAGATATGTGCTGTTTAATCTCCAGCAGGAGTTTGTCGTGCTGGCTTCCTGACATGTATTTTGCTGTTCTCATCATTGGAGGAGCTCGGGACTTCATTGTCACTGAGGATGGCTGTGGCACTTTACAGGGGAGCTCTGGTCCTTATTTTGAGCATCACTTCTTGGCTCTTGTGCAGAGCCCTCAACCTACTGCACAGATCCTTCACCCTGCTAGCATAGACTTTCTAGCTTCCACTGTTTACCTTGGGGCCTTCCCAGCACAGATCCATAAAATAGATTTGCATGAGTCATTGCTGTGAGCTCTAGGTTTTCATCTGAACTCATGCAGGTTATTGCCATTCAACTGGATTTTCTAGGCCTTCAACTGGATTTTCTAGGTCTTTAGTATTGTGGATAGATTTCCTGCACTTTCTTTGTATTTGACTCTTTGGTTGACCATTATAAATAATATTATAAATTATGTGTCCTGTATTTAATTGTTCTTCTTGCAACCCCTGATTACAACACCATGTGACAGGCACCCAGAAAAATGGAGGGGTAGCTATTATATTTCCAGACAATGTGAACTTCAGGACAAAATTGTTCTAAAGAGATAAAGAGGGTCACTACATACTTGTGAAGAGAAAACTCCAAAAACAAGAGATAACAATTACAAATATATATGCACCAAATACTCATGGAATCAACTACATAAAACAAATAAAAACATACTGAAAAATCCAAATAGCACTAACACAGTAGTAATGGGGGATCTTAATATGCCACTCTCAAAAATACATAAGCTATATAAAAAGATAACAAAGAAATATCAGAACTGAATCAAACCTGTGAGCAATGGACTTAGGTGCATAGAGAGTATTAGAATACACATTTTTTCTCAGCTTCATGTGGGACATACTCCAAAGTTAGCCACATGCTATCCCATACAACACACTTAAGCAAATGCAGAAGAATTCAAATTATCCTATGCACATTATCTGACCAGAGTACAATCAAAATGGAAATCAATGGTAAAAGAAACCACAAAAACAACATATGCACATGGAAATTAAATAACACTGTGCTAAACAACCAAAGGGTAACAATTGAAATTAAAGAAGAAATTAAACAGTATCTACAATTAAATGATAATGCTGAAAAAACATATGGGAACTTACAGGGCAAACTTAAAGAAGTCCTAAGAGAGAAATTTATAGATTGAAGTCTCACATCAGGAAAACTAAGCAAGCTCAAATAAAGAACTTAATTTTGAACTTCAAACTTCTAAAAAAAGAAGACCAAACCAAATCCAAAGCCTGTATGAGGGAGAATTATAAAGATAATAGGAGACATTAATGCAATTGAGACTAAGACAACAATGCAGAAAATCAATGAATTGGAGAGTTGGTTCTTTCAAAGGTTAAAAAAATCGATAAAACCTTAGTTAACCTTATCACACAGTGAGAAGGAAAGACACAAATTCATGCAATTCAGAATGAAAAGGGCAAAATCATAATGAATTCTGTGGAAATCCAGATTTTCTATCCTTTCTTTGAGAACCTGTACTCTAATAAATTGGAAATCTCAGAAAAAAATAGACAGATTCCCAGATATGTATGAACTTCTAAAACAAAATCAAGAAGATATAAGAATTTTAAACCTCATAATATCAGTCAATGAAAATGAAAATATAATTAAAACTTACAAAGACAGCAAAGCCTAGGTCCAGATGGATTCACTGATCAAATTTCGAGAATATCTAATGCCACTATTGAAGAAACTCTTTAATGAAATGGAATGGGAAACAGTACTCCCAAAATTTTTCCTGGAAGAAAGTATTAGCTTGATCGCAAGACCATGCAATGACCCAACAAAAGAAGAAAAGTACAGGCCAATCCCCATACTGATAATAGATTTTAAAATTCTGTGTCAGATACTGGCAAATAGATTGCAGCAAAACATCAAGAAGTTTATGCAACATGACCAAGTAGGATACATCCTACAGGGGCGGGGATGTTTCAACACATGTAAATCAATGAATTACACAGCATTAACATAGTTAAACACAAAAATCACAAAATCATATCACTAGATGCAGAAAAAGCATTTAACAAAGTCTGACACTCATTCATAATAAAAACTGTACAGAATACTACAATAGATGGTCTTTACCTGAATCTGATAAAAGCTATCTATGATATACCAGCAACCAACTACAGGGTCGAAAGCTGAAAACTTTCACTTTAAAATCAGCAACAAGGCAAGAATGTCCACTATCAACACTCTTATTCAATATAGTTCTGGAAACAATA
Organism: Dasyprocta punctata; assembly: GCA_004363535.1. NCBI lineage: Eukaryota > Metazoa > Chordata > Mammalia > Rodentia > Dasyproctidae > Dasyprocta > Dasyprocta punctata. The sequence continues at coordinate 8,424 of RJWM01048271.1, forward strand.
ACCAGAGCGATCGGACAAGAAAAAGAAATAAAGGAATAAAGACAGGAAAAGAAGAAGCTAAATTATTTTTTGCAGATGACATAACATTCTAAAGAGAAGACCCAAATAACTTCACAAAAAGACATCTGAATTTAATAATCTAATGCAGTAGTGTAGCTGGATACAAAGTCAACACTAAAAATTAATAGCATTCCTGTACAAAAGCAAGAAACTCACTGAGAGTGAAATTAGAGAAACCACACCTTTTACAATAGCATTCACAAAAATGAAATACTTAGGAATGAATCTAATAAAGGAAATAAAATTTATACATTGAAAACCTCTGTACTCTGAAAAAGGAAATCAGAAAGAATATCAGGAAACGTAAAGATATTTTTTGTTTTAGGGCAAAAAGAACCAACACAGTAAAAATAGACATACTTCCAAATTGTTTTTTTTTTTTGTATTAAAGCGAAGAAAAAAAGACATATATAACAAAGACAGCAAGCAAAAGAGACCAACAAACGACTAGAGTAAATACACAACAGTAACATTGCAGGTTTACAAAACCAGATGATAGAAACTTGACAATGGTTGCAATATTGTGTATCATTATCTTTAAAATGGTTATTTACATTAACAGATATAGACATGTAAAATTGATCTAATCATATGAGTATTAATTGTTCTTTATCAATAACGAATACATTCACCAGTATGTTCATTTTAGTTATATTACATATACATATATGTGGGTTTGTATATTTTCCTATTTCCTTTTCTCTTTCCACCTTTTTCCTTCCTTTTACTCTTTGAGCTGTTTTTTACCCATACGAGTATTTATTATAGATATAGGATCATATATACTTTTCCATTTCTTACACTAGGGAGACAATACGGTATTCACACATGTGGGTTTGATTTATCTCACTTATGAGTATGGTCTAAAGTCGTGACCATTTACTTAAAAAACTCTCAATGCAATCTTTCTTAATAGCTGAGTAGTACTCCATTATATAAAAATACCACATCTTTTTTATCCATTCCTTGATTGATGGGCACTAGGGCTGTTTCCAAGATCTGGCTATTACAAATTGGGTTGCTATAAACATGGGTGCACAGATATCACTGTGGTATGATGTTTTCAATTCTTCTGGGAAAATGACCAGAAGAGGGATAGCTGGGTTGAATGGAATCTCTAATCCTAGCTTCATGAGGAATCTCCACACTGACTTCCACAGTGGCTGCACCAGTCTACACTCCCACCAACAGTGGAGAAGAGTTCTTTTTTCCCCACAGACTCTCCAGCATTTTTTTACTTGATTTCTTAATCTTGGCCATTCTTTCTGGAGTGAGATGGAATCTCAGTGTTGTTTTAATTTGCATTTCACGAATGACCATGGATGTTGAACATTTTTTCATATATTTATTTGCCATTTGTATTTCTTTCTCTGAGAAGTGTGTATTCATCTCAGATGCCCATTTTTGGATTGGGTCCTTGAATTTTAGGGGCCTGATTTCTTTTAATTCTTTATATGATTTAGATAGAAGTCCTTTGTCTCATGGACAATTGGCTAAGATATTTTCCCAGTTCGGGGGTTTTCTTTTCACACTGTGGGAGTTTCCTTTGACATGCAAAAACTTTTTAGTAGGATGAGATCCCAGTTGTTGATTCTGGAGTTTCCCATGCAATTTGATTTTTGTTCATGAACTATCTGCTTACTCCTATGTCATTGAGATTTTTACCTACTGTGTCATCTAGTAACTTTAGTGTCTGTTTTTATATTCAGATCTTTGATCCATTTTGACTTTACTGTAGTGCATGGTGATAGGCATGGATCTAGTTTTAGTTTACAGCATATAGAAAGCCAGTTTTTTAAGCACCATTTGTTAAAGAAACTGTCTTTCTTCCAATGTACATGTTTGGCCCCTTTGTCAAAGATGAGGTGGCTAAGTGTGTTTGTAGTTGTGGCTGTCTCTTCTAATCTATTCCATTGATCTTCAGGTCTGTTTTGATTCCAGTACCATGCTGATTTTATCACCGTGGCTTTGTGGTATGGTTTCAAGTCAGGGATTGTTATGTCTCCTGCCTTCCCTTTGTTGCCCAGAATTGCCTTTGCTGTTCTAGGTCTTTTCTGGTTCCACATAAATTTCAGGAATGCTTTCTCTAGCTCTGTGAGGTAGGCAAGTGGTATTTTGATTGGGATTGCATTTAATCTGTATAATAATGTTGGGAGAATGGCCATTTCCATGATGTTTGTTGTTCCCATCCATGAGCAGGGAATACCTTTCCATTTTCTGAAATCTTATTCAATTTCCTTCTTTAGAGTAATGTAATTTTCACTGTATACACCTTTCACTTCTTTGTTAGATTGATTCCTAAGCATTTCATTCTCTGGACGTTATAGTGAAGAGTGTGGTTTCCCTTATTTCTCTCTCAGTGAGTTTGTTGTTTGTATACAGGAATGCTATTGATTTTTGAGTGTTCACCTTGTATCCAGCTACATTACTAAATTTGCTTATTACTTCCATAAGTCTTCTAATGGATTTTTCGGGGTCTTCTATGTAGAGTATCATATCATCTGTAAATAATGATAATTTCACTTCTTCCTTTCGTATCCTTATTTGCTTTATTTCTTTCTCTTATCTAGTTGCTCTGGCTAATATTTCCAGAACTACATTGAATAGGAATGGTGATAATGGACATCCTTGTCTTGTTCCTGATTTTAGGTTGAAGGTTTTCAGTTTTTCTCCATTTAGTAAGATATTGGCTGTTGGTTTATGATATATGGCTTTTATGAGTTTCAGGTAGAGACCATCTATTGTCGGGTGTGATTTCCCGGCCGGCAGGAAGACACCAGACGTAGGATGGAAGAGGGCTTTATTGATGTCTTGGTTCCGCGGGGGAGACCTCCCTAGCGGTCCGCCCGAAGCGGCTCCTTCCGTGTCTCTCTGCCGCACGCAGGCGGGGAGTGACTTATAAGCTTTCCCAGCCTCCAATCCGTATGGCCCACGTATAGCCCTGGGGTTGGCAGGTGCAGCTTAGGGCGGGAACGCGTCATCCCTAGGCGGGGTCTCTCTAATGCGGAAGCAGGATGTCGGCGCCATCTTGCCGCTCACGAAGGGCGGGGTACTCTAGCTCAGGCCTGGCCT
>RJWM01048272.1:0-11559 GCA_004363535.1 Dasyprocta punctata
ATGAGGTATTTACAAGTGTTTCTGATTTATTTCAAGAGAATGGCCTCAAGGTGCATCCATTACCTAGAAATGTCTCAAGTTTATCCTTCTTTACAGCAGAATAGTACTCCATTATAAAAAAAACCCTACATCTTAATCTATGAATCAGTTGATGGACATTTAGGCTGTTTTCAAGATTTAGCTATTATCAACTGTGCTGCTGCAAACATGAGTGTTCATATATTGCTGTAGTATGATGCTTTTTATTCTTTCAGGAAGATACCAAGAAGGAAAATAGCTGGGTCAAATGGAATCTCTAACTTTATGACAGATTATGTATTAATACCACATTTTACTTATCTGTCATCCATTAATAGACATATACTGTGTCCAAAATCTAGCTATTATAAATTGTGCTGCTATACATGGTCATGCATGTATCCCTGTAATATAATAATTTTAACCTTTGGGGGAAGATATCTAGAAAACACTAACTGAGTCAAATGGAAATTCTAGTTTTAGTTTTTTTGAGGAAGTTCCACGTTGATTTACACAGTGGTTGTACTAGTTTATATTCCCACCAACAATGTAGAAGAGCTCCCGTCTACCCACATTCTTGCTAGTGTGAGTTATTACTAGATTGATGATACCTGTATTGGTTGATCCTGCGTTCCACCAAGGACTCGTAATTTGGATGGGGCTGAGTCTGGCGTTTGTGATTGGTTTGTTGTCTAGTGCTGGGATTGGTGATGTGAGTGCTGCACTCGCCTAGGGGTGGAGCTGACATACAAAGTAAGGCAGGAGGAAGGCAGGTCTTCCTCTCTCCCTCACTCTTGACGGATTCATGTGCCTTGCTGTCTGGCAGCCGCCATGAATGGCTGCCCAACCATGCCATGCTGCCTTGGAGTCAACTAAATATGGGCCAAAACCCCTAAGAAACTGTAAGAAATAAACCTTTCCTTCCCTAATTTTGGGCTTCAGGTATTCTGCCTCAGCAACAAGCGAAAAGTAACCAAGACAATACCCATTCTTTTTGGAGCAAGACTGTATAACACTGTAGTTTTAATTGGCATTTCTCTAATGACCAGTGATTCATTTTCATTTTTGAACATATTTCTGTTACATATAGAATTTTAACTTGGTCACTTTCCTGCCCCACCCAACTATAAATACTGTCATCTAGTTTCTGTTTTTCTGTTGAGAAGCACACTGTCAACCTTACTATTGTAGGTTTAAACGCAATGCACCTTTCCTATGGAGTTTTTCAGCTTCTCTCTTTTTCTTTTGTCTTTTCATATCATGCCTACATGAGCCACCTTTTTATTCTGATTGAAGTTTAACAAAGATTCTTGAATCTGTCGTACTATTTTCTATTTTGTGAAATTCTTGGTTATTGCATCTTCAAATATAGTAACTGTATTTTTTTCTATCTCCATTTATACAAAGAACTTCATTACACATATCTTAGACTTTCCAGTGTTTCCCCAATGCTTTATACATGCTTTTGTCTTTTTGTTATATTATTTCTGTACATTTTGGAGTTATACCTTCGTTTCATTTTTTAGTTTACTAATGACTTATACTTTATTTGTCTGCTCTTGAACCTTTCAAAGCCAGCTGGGATGTCACACACCTGCAATCTCAGCATTCATGAGGATGAGGGAGGGTTGCAGAGAGTTCGAAGCCAGGCTGCACCACAAAGTGAGACCCTGTCTCAAAACCAAACAAAACAACTTTTAAAATACATTTTTAACTTTGCATCTTTCTTTTTTTTTTTTTGCTTTCAAAGTTCTATTGGTCATATTTTAAAATTTTTGTTTTCTTTTAACAGTTTAAAGATAACATTCCATTGTCTACTAACTTCCTTAAATTCAGTTGAAAAGTCTATTATGATTGTTGGTTTTTGAATACATTTTTTTCTTATAGGCTTTCATGTTTCTACTTCTTCATTTTTTAGCAGTTCAATTATTACATGTCTGTGTATGATTTTCTTTGTAATATCATACATATATTTCACAAATTAACTTTAGTCTATGGGTTCACATTCTTCATTAATTTTGTGAAATACTCAGCCACAATATCTTCAAACATTTCTTCATCTCTATCACTGCTTTCCTTCTGGAGTTCTAATTACTCAGATCTAGTTTGCCTCCTGCGTGTCTAGTATGACATATTCTTTTCTTTCCAATTTTTTCTCCTTGTGATTCTGGTTGGATACCTTCCATGTTTTTGAAAAATTATGACAATTACTTCTACTGTGTAACTACCCTAGTGAAGTTTAATGGCTTCGAAAGCAACTGAAAAACATGTGTTTGATCATAATCCTGTGAATCAACAACTTTGCCAGAAGTGAACTGAATGGCTTATTGATTGGCCTCATATGGGATTCTCTTGTCATTTTAGTGGTCTCTCAGTTGGAAGTAGATGATCCAAGAGGGCATTAGACATATATTTGGTGCATAGTTTTAGTTTCAGAGTGGGCAACTCTCAGTCTCATCTATCTGACCTACCACCATCTGGTAAGTTAGGGTAGACCTAACAATATGGATGCATTGGGTTATTATTTTGAGAAAGAAGACTCTTTGGGTCTTATGCTTCACAGCTTCAGTTCTGCCGTAACTTGTTTGTTAAAACAAGTCACAAAGCTAGCCTATAATCCAATGATGAGAAAATAGACTCTGCCTTTTGATGGAAGAGAGTCAATGACACATTGCAAAGGAAATGCAGAATCTATGTGACTGATAAGAATTATAAATACCTATAGCTTATTCTCAGACAAGGCAAATGCCTCCAGGAAAGAAAATATCTGATCAGAAACAATCTATCAAGGAAGGGAAGTGTTTTTTTTTTTTTTTTTTGGTATTCTAACTTGTTTGGTCTTCATTCCATCCTTGGTGTTTTTAAAAGTATAATTTTGGTGGAATGAGAGTATGCCTCAGTAGTACAGCACTTGCCTAATGCTAATGAAGACCTAGGTTTAATCCCCAGCACTGGAAAAGCAAACAAACAACAACAAATATATATATATATATATATATATATATATATATATATATGCACACACACACACACACATTTTTTAAAAATTTATTTTGTGGCTCCTACTAGAAGTTTTAGTCATTTTTTGACCCACTGCTATCTACAATAGCAGGGACTGCTATTGTAACAAAAAGCTGCTTGAAGAACTGCAAATCAGTAATACTATTAAGTGTTATTGCTTTTTTATAATTTGATAAGGAAATAAAAATAATTGATGGACCACTAGGATCCAGGCTAACAGTGCAGGAAGACACAGAGCCCAGCCTCTCCCATTGTAGCAACCAAGATCCAGGTGTAAAGCACCAGGGAAAGGCACAAAGACCAGTAGGAATTTCAGCTACACAGCAAGGCCCCCAGCCAAGTTGTACAGGATAGACAGGTAGGACTAGTGGCATGAAATTATCAGAAGCAACAGAAATCATATGACCCAACAGATGGTAAGTTAGGTGAATCAGTGTTGTGCTTTGAAACAAAGACTCACAGAATAGAAGGGGTGAGATTCCTCCTTTTCTCTCTCTCTTTTTCTTTTTTCTTATCATTTTTTCTCTTTTCTAAATGGTTGGGGAGAACTCCAGTCACAGAAAACTAATCCTATCCCCCAAATCCAGAGACAAAATTCAGATAATCCCTTGCTTACTCCTTTATTCTTTCTGTTTTGCCCTCTTCTCTAGTTTCCCAAAGTTTGCATGATCATCCTTTGTCCTCCAGCCTAACTTCTAATTTCTTTTCAGTTATCTTTGTTTTATCCACTACGTTTCTTAAATTTTCCCACCAGAGGGAAAAACCATTTTACAATGGGGAAATACTTTGCATACAAGCTCCCAGTTTATGACCCATTTTGTAACATAATTGTAGCTCTTGCTCCTATGGTTAAAGGTACAGAATTAATAGTTATCATAGTTTGTCAATTTCTAAACTGTGCTTGATACTATTATTATTGTTAATTATACCATTTTAGCTACAATGTCATAACTATTGTAATCAGTTAGTATCACTTCTGTAAAAATAATGGGAAGTTCTAGGGTAATAACCTCACCACAACCCAGCACTAACAACTCATGCCTAATTAATTGGAAAGGTAGGATCTTGGGAGAGATGCAAACCAAGAACCTCCTACACATAGATGACATGCTAGAGAAGAAACCTTACCTAGAGAGGCCTTGATACTAGTGACAAAACTATCTACTACAAAGACTTACAAGGATCAACATAGAAAATGAGATAAAAAGTTTTGAAATAAAAAAAGACAAGAAGCAAACTACAACTTCAAAACTTCAGCCCACCCATAACAAGTCCAGGAGTTAATGGGATAGAGAAAAATGGGACACACACTTCATATTTCTGAAATGAGAGTAACTTAAATAAAGAAAGAAATCCATGAGGCTATAGAGAAAATCAGATCAGAAATAAACTCTCAGGTAAAAAAAAAAGTGAACATTTATAAAAAAAATCTGCTCAACAAATCTAGAATAGAGATGGATTAAAAATACATGATGATAGGAAGAGGACGGAAACTGAAAAATCAATATGGGAAAAATTACAATGAGAGAAACAGTTTGAAATGAATGTATAGGAAATTAAAAATTCCATTGAAAGTTGGTAAAAACACTTGGATGAAACTAAAGACTTTGAAGACAGGCTCTCAGTTACAATCATGAAAGGAAAGATCTCTTGAAAATCAAAATAAGATTGGGAGATAACAATTCAACAGCTGCAAGATGATACAAAGAAAAATAATGTAAGATTCACTGGTGTCAATGAAAAAGTAAGAGTCAACACAAATGACTTTTAAAAAAGAACTATCCTCAGAAGTAATAGAAAATTTCCCAAGCATGGGAAAAGAATCTGATATACATATAAATGAGGCATATAGAACTCCACTTAAATATAACCATAAAATAAATCTATACCCCAACATAGGATAATCAAGATCCCAGAAGTGAAGCACAAGAACACAATATTAAAAGCTGTTAGAGAGAAAGCAAAACAAAACAAAATAAAACAAATATAAAAAAAACAGATCACTGATAAAGGAAAGTCCATCAGTATCATGGCAGACTATTTAACACAAGCCCTCAAATAAAGAATATCTTGCAGTTAAGTATTTAAAATCCTGAAAGAAAACAACTTCCAATCCAGAGTGATGTACCCCAAAAAAATATGTTTCAAAATTAATGGACAAATAGAACATTTCAATGGCAAAGAATAACTGATTACCACAAAGGGTAAATAAAGATACTCTAGAAAGAGATAAACATAAGCACAATTCCAAGAATGATAACAGAAAGAAACCATAAGGCAGGGCAAGCAATTAAATAGAAGTGAAAATTAGGGTACAAACAGAAGAAAATAGCATGACAAAGATAAGCCAATACATATCAGTTATAACCATCAATGTAAATGGTCTAAATTCACCAAACAAAAGAAACAGACTGGCAGAATGAATCAAGAAACAAAATCTAACAATATGCTGTATGCAAGATACACATTTAACTCAAAACTGAACTCAGAGACTGAAAGGCAAGGGATGGAAAACAATGTTCCATGCAACAGGCTCCCAGAAAAAAATCAAGAGTTGCTCTTCTGTTTGCAGATGATGTGAACTTCAAACCAAGAATGATTAAGAGAGATAAAGTTCACTACATTCTTGTTAGGGGAAAACTTCAAGAGTAGGATCTAATAATTATAAATATCTATGCAATGAATATGGGAGAACCCAACTATATAGACAAATATTAATAGACATGAAAAAAGTCAAATAGGCAAAAACACAGTTGTAACAGAAGACTTTAATACCCCACAATGATCAATCTCCAGCTTTAGTCACTCCCTATAATTAGAAGATGCTGACACAGCTACAAACATATTCAGCCACCTTATCTTTGTCAAAGGTGCCAAACATACTCACTGGAGGAAAGATAGCCTCTTCAATAAATGGTCTTGAAATAACTGGACCTCTACATGCCAAAGACTAACACTGGCCCCATGTCTATCACCATGTGCTAAAGTAAAGTCAGAATGGATCAATGCTCTAAATATTTTTTTAAAAAAAGACTAAATGTACTGGAAGGTTAGGCAAAAATCTTGAAGACATAAGTGTAGGTAAAGAGTTCATGAACAAAACCCAGATGACATGGGAAATACTTTAAAAAATCAACAACTGGGATCACATCTTATTAAAAAGATTTTTCACAGCAAATGAAATCACCAACAAAGTGAAAAGACAACTGAAATCATGAGAAAAAATTTTAGCTAATTTTACTTCAGACAAAGGACTTCTCTCTAGCACATAGAAAAACTGAGGGACCCCTCTTCCCTCCCTGAGGATCTCAGTAGGCCTGTGAGAGCCTGAATTAGTGCTCCTCCAACCTAGAAGACCTCAGTGGACCAGGAGAATGCAAGGAATGTCTCCCTCCACCAGGAAGACCTCACTGGGCCTGCCAGAGAGCTGGAAACCCTTCCTCCAACCTGGAGGAGCTTACCAGGCCTGTAAGAGAGGCGACAAGCCCTCTCTCTCATGTGGTGGACATGAATGGACTGGCAAGAATGTGAGTGATCTCTCTCTCCACTTGGAAAACACTTGGCAGGCCTATGAGACACTCAGTTACACATTAGGGCCCCAGCTGGGATGCACACAATAGACAGTTGGCTCTGTTGGCTTGGAAAAGTCTAAACCAGCAGTATGAGCCAAGGATAGGTTCATATCAATTTTTCTAGGCTAGTCAGCTGAGGAATAATCTGGGACTCACTCAACTGGCCTGGCAGGTGGAATTCAGGTAATTGGCCCCTCTGCAACACCTGGAAACTGGGTGAGTGCCAGAAATACAGAAGGACACTGACTAAGATACACACGACAGACAGACGAGACTATTGAGATTGAAAAGACTGAAACATGAACCAAGAGGTGAAAATGATGAAATAAAAATGCAAAATGTAATCTCAGTTCTACAACCCATTTGGAACAAGGACGGGAGACATCAATATAGAAGACACTGGAAGCCACATACCTGAAATTTCTGAAATGATAGAGTGAAGTAAAGAAACAAACCCATGGTGTTACAGAAGAAATTAGATCACAAATAATCTCTTAGGTAAAAATAGGAATGACAAACTTAATGAAGGAATTCCTCAGAATAGCTAGAGAAGACACAGATATGAAAATACAGGAACACAGAAAAATTATCGAAATCTTTAACAAACAATACAGGAAAGAAATAAAATGCATGAAACAGATTCAAAGAGATATCCAGGAAATTAAAAATTCTATTGAAAGCTGGCAATATTGCTTGAATGACGCTGAAGATAGACTTTCAGACCTTGAATGCAGGATCATAGCTAGCAATCATGAAAGGAAAGATCTCTTAAAAATAACAAGAGACTATAAAATAATTGAATAGCACCAAGACAATGTAAATAAAAACAATACAAGACTGATAGGTGTCGATGAAAAGGGAAGAGTGAACACAAATGACATAAAAACACTATTTGTAAAGTAATAGAAAATTTCCCAAGCATGGGAATAGAATCTAGCACACAGGTAAGTGAGGCATGTAGAACTCCAAACAGCAATAAGCAAATTAAGTCTAACACCGAGATTTGTAATAATCAAGATCCCAGAAATTTGGCACAAAAACAGAATATTAAAAGCTGTTAGAGAAAAGAAAAACATCACCTATAAAAGAAAGCTCATTAGAATCACAGCTGACTATTCAACATAAACCCTCAAACAAGAACAGCTTGGAGTGAAGTATTTCAAACCCTGAAAGAAAACAACTTCCAATGCAGATTGATGTATCCTGTAAAACTGTCTTTCAAAATTTGTAGAGAAATAAGATACTTCCATAACAAAAGAACAACTGAAGAAATATGAAAGATACTCTAGATAGAGATAAAAATGACCACAACTCCTAGAACAAGAGAAAGAAACCATCAGGCAGGGAAATCAGTTTCACAGAGGAGAAAAACAGGGAACCAGCAGCAAAAAGATAACATGACAAAGAAAAGCCAATGCATACCAGTTATAACCATCAATGTGAATGACCTCAATTTCCCAATCAAAAGAAGCAGATGACAGAATGGGTCAAAAAACAAGATCCAACAGTACGCTGTATACAAGAAACACATTTAACACAAAGATAAACTCAGTCTTAAGGTCAAAGGATGGAAAACAATAATCCATGCAACAGGAACCCAGGAAAAAGAAAGTTTTTTTGTCTGTTTGCAGACAATGTGAACTTGAAAACAAGAATTATCAAAAGAGATAAAGAGCATCACTACTTATTTGCTAGAGGAAAAATTCAAGAGGAAGAGATAACAATCATAAATATATATGCACCAAATACAGGAGAACTCAACCATATAAGACAAATACTAATGACATGAAAAATCAAATAAGCAAAAAACATAATTGTAACAAGGAAGCATAATACCCCATTTTCACAAAGAGATAGATTACCTAGAAGAAAAGTCAGCAAAGAAATAACAGAACTGAATCAAACATGTGAACAAATGAATTTGATAGACTACATTGTGTTCTACCCAACAACATCAGAATACACATTTTTCTCAGTTGCACATGGGACTTACTCTAAAATAGGCCATATATTTGACATTAGAACATGCATAAGTAAGTGTAATGGAATTGAAATTATCTCATATATATTATTTGATCATAGTGCAATGAGATTGGAAATTAATGGCAAAAGAAACTGCAAAACCTCCATAAACACGTGGAAATTAAGTAACGACCTCCTGCACAACCAATGAGTTACAGATAAACTTAAAGGAGAAGTGAAACAATGTCTACAATCAAATGAAATGGCAGATACAACATACCAGATCCTGTGGGTCACAATGAAAGCAATCCTAAGAGGAAGTATATAGCAGTGAATTCTCTCATCAGGAAAATAGAACAAACATTAATGAACAATCTGAATGCTGCACCTCAAGCTTCTAGAAAAAGAACAGCAAATTAAGCCCAAAGTTCATGAAAGAGAGGAAATTACAAAGTTTAATACAGAAATTAATGAAATTGAGACTAGGAAAACAATACAAAGAATTAAAGAATCAAAGTGGTGATTCTTCCAAAGAATAAACAAATTGATAAACGCCTGGCTAACCTTATCAAGAAAAGGAAAGAAAAACTGAAATTCATCTGATAAAAAATGAAAAGGGTGAAATCACTTCAGATCCTGTGGAAATTCAGAATATCATCAATACTTACTTCAAAAATCTTTACCTGCATAGGATGGAAAACACTGAAAAGAATGAACAGATTACTGGAAGTAAATGAATTACCAAAGCTGAATCAAGAATACATACAAAGTTTTGAATAACCCAATATAAGTTAATGAAATTGAAAACATAGTTAAATCTTACCAATAAAGAAAAGCACAGGTCATGATGGATTTAGGGTGGAATTCTAAATGAAATTTAGAGAAGATTTACTACCAATGCTCCTCAAACTCTTTAATGAAAATGGAAGAAAAGTAACTCTCCCTAACTCATTCTTGGAGTCAAGTATTACCCTGATTCTAAAACCAGAGAAATACTCAATCAAACAGAGCACTAAAGGCCAATCTCCATAATGAACATAGATTTTGAAGTATCCTCAATAAAATACTAGCAAACAGAATGCAGGAGATTGTCAAGGAGATTATACATCATGACTGAGTGAGATGTACCCCAGGAATGCAGGAATGGTTCAACATATGCAAATCAATAAATTTAATACACCATATCAATAGAGCCAAGGAAAAAAACACACAATCATTCCAATATATGCTGAAAAAGCTTTTGATAAAATCCAAAGCCTACTAATGATAAAAACCCTGCAGAAAATTAGAATAGATAGTTTTTAATCTCAATCTGACAAAAGCCATCTATGACAAACCAATAGCCAACATCATACTAAATGAACAAAAATGAAAACATTCACTCTAAAATCAAAAACAAGACAAAAATGTCCACCATCATTATTTCTTTTCAGTATAGTTCTGGAAATGTTAGCCAGATCAGTTAGACAAGAAAGAGAAATAAAATGATTAAGGATAAGAAAGGAACAAGTTAAATTATTATTTTCTGATGATATACCCTTCATGGAGACCCCAAAAACTCCACCAAGAGAGTACTAGAGTGAATGAGCAAATTCAATGGTGTAGCTGGATACAAAGTCAGCATGCAAAAATCGATAGCATTCTGATACGCAAACCACAAAGTCACTAAGAGAGAAATAAGGGAAACAAAACCATTCACAATAGGATCCAAAAAAAAAAAAAAAAATGAAACGCTTAGGAATCTATGTAGTAAAGGAAGTACAATATCTATGCATTGAAAATTACAGTACTCTGAAAAGCAGATTGTACAGAATATCAGAAAAAGGAAAGCTATCCCTTGCACTTGGAAAGAAAGAACCAACATAGTGAAAATGACCATACTCACAAAATTGTTATACAGATTTAACACAGTCCTAATCAACTAGCATACTTCATAAGTCTAGAGAAAACATTCCTAAAATTCATTTGGAAACAAAAGAGACCTAGAATAACAGAGGCAAACCTGGGCAACAAATGCCAGGCAGAAGTCACCACAATTCCTGACTTGAAATTATACTACAAAGCTACTGTAGTAAAATCAGCATGGTACTGGCAAAAAAAAGAAAAGAAAAAAAAAAAAGAAACCTGAGGATCAGTGGAACACATTAGAAGGTGCAGACAAAACTATAAAAACACTCAGTCACCTTATCTTTGTCAAAGGGGTTAAACATGTTTACCAGAAGAAAGATAGCTTCTTTAATAAATGGTGCTGGAAAAACTGGCTTTCCGCATGCTGAAGACTAAAACTAGATCCATGTTTATCACAATGCATTAAACTAAAGTCAAACTGGATCTAGATTTAAATATTAAAACAGAAACACTAAATATATTGGAAGATAAATTAGGTAGAAATCTTGAAGACAGAGGGGTAGGCAGAGAGTTCATGAACAAAATACAAATTGCATGGAAAGTACTTCAAAGAATCAGCAACTGGGATCTCATCTTATTAAAAAGTTTTTATACCTCAAAAGAAATCACCAACAAAATGAAAAGAAAACCCAGAGTGGGAAAAACATTTAGCCAACTGTCCATCAGATAAAGGACTTCTATCTGGATCACATAAAGAATTTAAAAAACTCAAAACCCCCACATTCAAAGATCTAATAAAAAAATGGGCATCTGAAATGAATACATACTTCTCAGATGAAGAAATACAAATGTCAAATAAATATATGAAAAAATGTTCAACATCACTGGTCATTCGATGAATGCAAAGTAAGACAACACTGAGATTCCATGTTATCCCAAAAAGAATGACTAATATCAAGAAATCAGCCAATAAAAAGTGCTGGACAGTTTTTGGGGATAAAGGAACTCTTCTTCCCTGTTGGTGGCATTGCAGACTGGCCCAACCCCTTGGGAAATCAGTGTGGAGATTCCTCAAAAAACCAGGATTAGAAGTCCCATTCAAACCAGCCGTTCTGCTTCTGGATATCTTCCCAGAAGA
>RJWM01048273.1:0-11553 GCA_004363535.1 Dasyprocta punctata
CCGGGGATCGAACTCACAACCTCGCACCTGCCAGGGCAGGCGCTTAAGCCGCTGAGCCAAACTCCCGGCCCTGGTTTTTTGAGGCAGGGTCGCACTATGTAGCTCAGGCCGGCCTTGTGCTCGCATTGTAGCCCAAGCCGGCCTCGAACTCACAACGCTCCGCCTACCTCAGCCTCCCGAGTGCTGGGATTAAAGGCGTGCGCCACCACGCCCGGCTTCAAGTGGTTTCTTAAGCCATGCAGTCATAATAATATTTGAGGGATACGATGGAATAAGGGCAAATAGAAAACATGTCTTGGAAGACATGGATGGATAATTAAAACCCAGAATCTGTTTCTTATCATCATTCATTCTAAGAAAATTATTTAAATTTTCTATACTTGTTTGTTCATCTGAGAGATGGGTATAACACCGCCTGTTTTGTAAGATTATGGGGAGGACCAATTACAGTATGGACAGAAGGTTTAAACAGGTCATATCTTTAAAGTGGCATGTATCAAAGTGGAATCTGTGTGTATTTATGGAGCTAAGAGACAGTTACAGAACAATTAGTACTCCAGCATGTTTTTCTTTTTTCTGAATTCTTAGAATTTGTGTTAAGGTAGCAGTATCATTTTATGATTATTTTTGTAGGCAAGGAGTATGTTACATGGTAATCACGCTCATAATTCCAAAAAGATAGTGTATTTTTCAGCAAAAATCACATAAGCTAGACATATGTTATTCAATTGCTTTAAATATTTTAAACAGAAATATAAGATATGCAAAAGAAACATGCATCATCTGTGGAAGACACATGTTTGAGAAAAATAACAAATAAGGTTATTTTTTAAAAAATGGGATTTCTTTTCCCTTATCTGCTTGTTAAGAAAGAGCTCGTATTACAGATGTCTCTACCACCAGTGCTGGATGAAGTGTTCACATCTGCTTTCCTGTGAAGGCAGAGGGGCTGCTCCTGCTGCAGTGAGGAACAAAAGCGCCTTGCCACACAAAGGCATTCTTTAAAGAGTGTTGAGAGTGTGAGCAGCCCCTGACCCCCAAGGATTTGCAGAATAGCTCCAGGGTCCTTACACCCAGGGGCTTTCCAACTACAACAGAAGAAGCCCCGTAAATCACTTTGAGTGACTTATGCTTTGTATGTGTGCATTTGGTGGATGTACATGCATATGAACATGATGAAAGAAATTCACTTAGCAGTCACACTCAAAGACACCGAAACTGCTTTGTCTCATGGCTCACGTGCCGTGAAACCAATTTACTGAATTTCAGTGACTCCCACACCACGATTAATGCCAATATGCTCTTCTATTTTGCACTTTCATAAACAGCTTGACACTGTGGCTTCTGTTTCCACAGCCAAAGACAAACTAGCACTCACTACGGGATGGAAGGGAGGTGGGACTGAGAAAGGAAATGGTTGGAGAAAAATCCAGCACTACTGCAAAAAAGTATATTAATACATGTCATAATTTCCTGCAAGAAAATATGTAGTATTACGTTTTATAGTATTGACTGAACATTAACATTTTTGTTAACTTTTTAACTGACCATAAAACAGATCACAGTGAAACTGTTAATTAGCCTGAGAAATTAAAGGGAGTATGCACAACATTTTATGATATTGATACAAAAAAGTCACTACCACTTGATAAAAGAATGAATTCGAATTCACTTACCAGAATAAAACATAAAAACAAAAATTAAAATATTGAAGACTACAGAATACTGCTGGTTATGCATGCATAATAGAACTGTCCATTTTAAAGACTAATAAATATTGTCTGGAAGAAAACAGTATAATTAAATAAATACATCTGAAAATTTGTAAAAGACTGCAGCATGAACTAAACACATTCAACTCTGGTAAGCAGAAAGCATTAAAAAAGATTAAAGCAAAAGTTTTGGATCAGGCAATGGAAATATGAAGGCTGATCTGTGGGAAAAAAGGACAGATAAACCACTAATTTAGTAAAAATCATGATAAAGTTCAGTTAAGCAAAAAGTTAATAAGTAGAGAAGAAAAAATACTGAAGAAATGGAAATTGTTATACCTGATGCAAATAAACCTGAAAATATAAATGAAATTTAAAATTTTCATCATAAATATAATTTCTCAAACATCACTCCAACAGACAAAGTTCAATCTATACAAACCAATTACTAATTAAAAAATTAAAGGAAGTTGTAAGTGATGTATCCTTACACACACACACTCCAACAGGTGATACAGTATTTGCTCCAGAGTTGACTATTAAAGTTAAATAAGTTTAAGTAGTATATTAACTATTGATCTTAGTTCATTCAGCCTACTGTAGGCTGACTAGCATAGACAACAGAAATTGCTCACAATTCTGAGAGTTAGGAATTAGGTCAAACTCCATTCTGGAGAACAGAAGAAATAGAATAGTAAATAATGACAAACAATACATAGTATTGCTGTAAAAATGTTACCAATGTAGTGTAATACATCATACACAGATTACTAGAGATCAGGTTCATTTGAGAATACTGGTGCCAAAAATAAATGAAATACTGAAAAAAAGTCTTAAAAAAGAAAATCCATGAACCACATTCTTAAACAAAATGTAATGCAAATAGATTTACTTGCTTTAAATTGTACTTTTTTTTTATTTCACATAGAGAAGCACAAAAGTAAGGAAAGCAAGGAGAGAAAAGCGAAAATTAAATAAAAAACTAAGTCATTCATCAGAATTTATAAAATATATAAACCACTATCCAGCTAAATAAAAAAATGAGTGAGAGGTGAAAACAAAAGGTGAACATACATCAGGAGGAGTTCACAGAAAACAGAGGTGTTTTTAAACATAAGAAAAATCATTACTCAACTGGGTGGCAATCAATTGAAAATTTGAATGAAACAGTTAATTTTCCAGGCATATATAATTTATCAGTCATTGGATAAAATAGGTAAAGCTACCAGTTAACATAGGGTCAAAAACGTTGAAGGCCAGGGATACAGCTTAGCTGTGCAGTGACTGCGTGGCAAGTTCAAGGTCCTGAGCTTGATTCTCAGTGCAATCAATAAATAAATAAAAAACTTTGTTAATGCTATTTTAGTAATTTCACCTAAAAATAGAGATTTTAATAAAATCTGCAGAGAAATAATCACTTTAGTACTATTTAATGTAATCCAGAAATTAGAAAATGAAACAAGAGCCACTTTCATGTTTAACTATGAATGACACATAATATATACCAAACTATATCCAAGGTAGTGCCCATGTACACATGTTCATCTATACACATGAATTACTATCAAATATATTTATAAATAACGATGCAAAACAGTTAAGAATCAGGATAAAAATAATTCAGCATTTTTATTCTTTAAATCAGAGGTAAGCATATGATTTCTTTTGATCAGGCAACAAAAAGAATTCCTCTCTCTTCCTTATCAATTACCATTATTTAAATGTATCAATTAGTTCAATGACATATAAGACAAAAGAGTGAGGTGGGAATGAGATATGTTTCAAAGAAATATGCAGATCCATCTTTCTTAGCAGATGATATATGTTAAAAATTCATAACTATCTGGAAAACTTCAAAAAAACTTAGTAAGGTACTAGTAAACATTAACATGATAATAAACTATATTGTTAGGCCAAAAGCATATAGGAAATATAATGGAAGACCTTTTTGTTATGGCAATAATAAAGTTCACAGGAGTAAGCTTAAATATTGACATGTGCAAGCCACAAAAGACATACACCTTGGAAGAATCTTGAAGAATACTTGAGGAAATTTAAATGCGTGGCACTAAATTTCGTTAGGAAATTCAGCGTCACCAATGTGTCAATTCTATGTGTAGTAGGCAAAATTCTAATAAAGTGCAAACAAATCATGTGCAGCTAAAAAGGAAAAGACACTTGTGAAAGTTCATATATTGTGGGGGACCAATAGAACCTGCACATCTTGTAATCAAAAAATATTCAGATGGACCTAACTATCTAGCATACATGTGTAGTCTCAGGCACTCAGGAGGCAGAGGTAGGAAGATAACTTGAGCCCATGAGTCCCAGACCAGCCATGGGCAAAATACTAAGACACTGATTTGAAAAACCAAAACAGGGAGCCACTCTTCCATGCTGGCTGCTGGCTTATGATCTTAAAACACACAAGACCATAAGCCAGCAGCATGCAGAAGGAATTACTGGCATTTGAGCTGATAAATCAAAAGTGTGTATTATAGTGTTAAAAATGGGTACAAGTATATACTGAGAAGTTGGAATTATTTAATAAAAATTGTTAGAGTTCAGAAAACTTCTAGAAAACTAATACATGGCAGCTATGCATATTTTACACTAGTAAAAATGCCACTTACCTTAAAACTTCAAAGGCAAAACATAGCCAAAAAATGTACAGCAACAATTTAGGATATTTATTTTTTAAAGGTTTTTATTTATGTATTTTTAAAGAATGCTTTTCTATGACATGTTTGACAGATATCCTAAAGAAAAATTCGGCAGTACCTGAAGCAAATTATTGCATGAAACGTACTACACACCAGTCTTTGCTCTAAGATATGATATTTCATGTGGTCCTTGCAATCTGAATAGTAATAGTATGATTACAACTTTGTAACAGCTGGGAGATCTGTGGTTCAAGAAAGTTAAGAGCCCATGGAACCGGACTTAGTGACAGCCTGTCAGATACCTTGGTCCATGTGCCCAGCCACTGCCCTGTCTTACAAATGTAACCGAATATAAAATGAGTCTAGCCAATCTAACAGCAGCAATCTCAGAAAAAAAAATCAGCCTAACAAATAAATGAATAATGTGTTCCCATAAAACAAAACTTGATAAATAAATTAATAAAAAGTATGAATAGATCTTACACAAAAGATGAAATGAAAATGCTTTCAAAGATAGGGAAAATTTCAAGCAACACTGATGTTTATTAAAATTGTATAGTTTCAATTTTCTCTTTTCAGTTTGTCCCCTACATTCTGTCAGGGAGGACCAGGGATCAAGTGAAGACCAAGGAAATAGGCGCTTTCATAAATTGTTAATAAGAATACAATTGGCACACTGTCCATGGAGGAATACTTGATGATAAATCACAAATTGATGCATACTCCTTGAGCCTGTCATTGTAAGTGTGACTTACACGTGTATTTTACATGTATGGAATCATTGAAGTACAAGAATGTTCATTGTACTCTCTGTTACGATAGTATAAGATTAGAAATGACACAGAAAATCCAATAATAAGCAGCTGGTTATCATAGCAGTAGAATATTAAGAAGTCAAAGTTAAAAAAGATAAAGCAGAAAGCATGAGGAGCTCTGCATGATCTGGAAACTCACTGTAGTAAGCAAGAAGTAAATATGCTGAAATGTGTAGGATTATATCACTCATAAATACTGTGATAATTTCGTAGTGTACCTTTGCTTATATATTCATGAAAGTCTCCTAACAAATTGCTTGTAGGTGAAATAACATGTTTTTGAATATACATATTATATTACATCTAGCCATATATGCACACACAACCATATATGTGTGAATATGAGTACATGTATGTGTTTATAAAATAAAATAATCCCAGAG
Organism: Dasyprocta punctata; assembly: GCA_004363535.1. Classification (NCBI taxonomy): domain Eukaryota; kingdom Metazoa; phylum Chordata; class Mammalia; order Rodentia; family Dasyproctidae; genus Dasyprocta; species Dasyprocta punctata. The sequence goes on from RJWM01048273.1 coordinate 5,574, forward strand.
GTGAAAACTGAATATCAGCTTTTTCCTCCCTAGAGTTCCCCAGGGCCTTGCTCAAGCTAGACAAGAGGTCTACCACTGAGCTACACCCCAATTCTTTTTTCTTTTTTCTTTTGAGGCAGTATCTCACTAAGTTGTCCACGCTAGCCTCAAAATTGTGATCATCTTGTCTCAGCCTCCTAAGAACCTCTGTGTCAGGTATGTACAACTGTGTCTGTCTTTAATTTCACTTTTGTTAAAATATTTGATTTTTTGTGAGTGTGGATTTTGTAAAGATTTAAAAACTGTGATTAATCAGACTTCAGTGAGAAACACTTTTGAAGTGATTTAGGTCAAGCTTCCTAGTGAGGACACAGCAGAGATTCACTGCGGCTAATACAGCAAGTGCGGTGCTGGCCATTAGGGCTCCCACAGATGCAGACGCAGTTTTACTGGTAAGGCCCAAGATTGTCTGGTCTTGGCATGTAATAAACAAACAGTAAAATTCAGTATAAAGCCTTCCAAAGCAAAGTAATTTCTAAAAAAGTATTGAAACCATATCTAAAATCTTAGGGACGAAAATATAAACAGGAATTATAAAAGGAGTGAAAATGGATATGGAAAAAGCAAGATAGAAAATGAACAGCAATATTGAAAGTTAAACACAACACAAAATCAGTAATCTTTAAATGTACCTATGCTAAACAGTTAATTTTGAGTAAAATATGTTAGTACAGAGGGAAATTTTTCAAATTATTTTAAACTTGTTTTCATGTACAAGTAGTTCACATACTTACAAAGCCTCAAAATATGCAGTGAAAAATGACAGAACTACTTGGGAAAGTCCATGAATGTATGGATTAGCATGTATTTTTAGCAACTTTACACTACCAATTACTTAGCAGTAAGGGGAGAGTAGAGTTGATAATACAATGAACACGATAAACTCAACTGTCATGGTTATAGCCCTACACTTACCAACGGATAAATTCACTTCTCACTCATGTAAGTAGCAGGAAAAAAAGGAAGATATCCTTCTTATAACCCAAAGCCCCAGATGACTCACACCTCTGATAAAAATAGGTGCCATCAAGTAAGTTTACCATGTAGAAGAAGTGTTCAAAGAAACCTATAAAATTATCTAAATTAACTCTCCAAGCAGTGCACTATCGTTACCTTCATTACCCACGTGAGAAAATGAAGCAGAGATAAGTAATCTGCACAAATTCAGCCTATATCCTATGGGTAGAAAGTAGTAGAGTTGAGATATGAACCTGAGTCATCTGATTCCAGGACAGTTGAATTGACCGCCTCTGCACAGCCAGCCCACCCTTTGATCTGGGGTGTTTTAGTTGGAGGAGGGTTTCAGGGCTGTCTCCTACCACAAACTACATGGAGAAAGGCGTGTATGTTTAATTGTAGAGGGGCTAGCAACAAGATGAGAACTGAGAATCCCTGAATTTCTGGGAAGACACTTAGGTCTTCTCTGTCCGTTTAATCTGTCTCTAAGTGGGCCATGTGTTCTACTGCCTGGACCATGTCTAGTTCCTCAGATTTGCACAGTAGCCTCTCCTTGCTATGCTTTCTTACTCTTTGGGCCAGTTATTCAGCCTCCTTAACTATGTCTTTGCTTATTTCTGCCAATATTGTCTTTTTCATCATGTTGCTATGAAATGGTTAACAAGGAGTCCTGACTTGGATTCTTTGAGAAGACATCAAGACAGGATTAAATATGCAAGGATTTTATTTGGGAGCATTCCCAAGAAAAAATGGGAAAAGGGGCAGGGAAGTTTGGAAAATACTATAGTCCATGACGCATATCTAACTCTGAGTGAAAGACTGAGAGGATAAAAGCAAGATTGAAGCACTTTGTAGAGGGCTGTGGTGTTTCAACAAGCCAATCCACAAGACACAAAGCCATTATCTGCCATCACTGAAGTCCTAGATCTATTTTTAATTGGTTCTGTGTCACATTGGCTGTACAGTCATAAAGGTTTTTGTGAGCTATTCATAGCATTTCTGGTGACAGTTAGTAGACAACCCCACTGATTCAAGGCCACTAGATATTGTACTGAATTGAAGCTTAGTGATACATAGTTAGGGTAACTCCTGTATCGCTCCGTTAGCTGTGTCTGTGCACAGTATTTGGAACAACATTCACTAGGACGAGTAGTATCTCACTAAAATGATACGGTATTTCATAAAAAATGGTGCTGATGGGGTCTGAAGCCCCTCTACTGCTGCAGTTGTCACTTTGTCCCCAAAATGTTTGGATTATTAGGGAGTTAGCTGGTGCTCTGTGGCAAAGGACTGGGCTGGAACATCTCCTGCTTGTCCTTCCCAATATCCATGATAAGATTAGCAAACTGCTAAAGAAATTTTTAAAAATGTCTGCCCAGTGCACTGTACACCACGTGCACAGTCTACTCGCTCACCGAGGCTGGAGCCCTGGTGTTGGAATCACAAGGGCTTAGTGCACTGCTGAAGGATATTGACACTGGTGTGCCAATGACAGCCAAATCCACATGTGTTCCATTGAGTCACCCTAGAGACACGGGCAGCTGCCCACAAATGGGCCAATGGGAACCACAGACCTGGTGAAAACAAAAATCATCCCGGTGGCCATTTGTAAGGTCCAGCATGTATGTGAGCGGCTGGAAGTAGAAACCACAGCAAGATACTTCACCTAATTATAAATTCAAATCATCACTAAAGATTTCATAAATGGGATGGTGAGAGTGAAATGCACTTTTATAATCTTACATTGCCTTGACATCCATTTCAAATGTAAACTTAAACCTCTCTTACCAGACAAACTCCGTCACACCTGAGAGTCCCAGTGCCTTGCCTCCTCCTGCTTCCTCAGTGCGTTCAGTGCAGACACCTACTTCGCATGGCCTTCCCATGGAACAGCTAGGTCCAGCTTCCTTGACACACCCCGCGAAGCCCCGTGCTCCAGTGCACATGGCACAGATCTGGCGCACTCGCCACCCTTCAGCATGACCCCACAGAACGCTGCTTGCTCTAAACCCATCGCTTCATACTCTCACAGAAAACCTGCTTGGGTAACAAGCTGGGGCTTAGTAAGTTTTTATTGTCAAGCAGTCTCTCCTCTCCTCCTTCCCCTCCTGTTCATCTTCCTCTTCTTCCTCTCCTCCTTCTCCTCCTCCTCCCCCTCCTCACTCCTCCACTGTCCCTCCCTCTCCCCCTCTTCTCCCTCCCTTTCTCTTCTCTCTCCTGGCTGAGTGAGTGTGCCTTGGAAAACTCCTCTTTTCTGTTGACACTGCTGCTGGATATGCTGCCCACTTCTCTCTGGGATCTGTAAATATGAATGCTGCTATTACTTCATGCTTTGTCGTGCTGCCTCTTCTCTGTCTTACTTGACTAACACACCCAAACCGAACCCTCCTTCCGCTCAGTGCCCTTCTAGAGCATGCCCTTCCTTGTAGGAATAAAGTGTACACTGATCAGGCAAGAACCAAGGCATATCTGCCAATGAAGCGAGGTTCCTATGGGGTGGATGCCTGGTCACTGATTGGACATTTCGGCACCTGACTGTCTACCAGGATAAAGAGGTATCTCATAAAAGGCACACTGTAAACATCCACACTCAAATTCCCTAGTACCTGGCAGGATAGGGCTAGAATCTCTAGTAACTATCAAAAAGAGAACTAAGGAAATTAAAGGAAAGTCACTGCAGTAATTAAAGGAAAATCATGACAAAAAAAGGACCAATTGGTTGTTACATGTGTTCACTACAAGGTCAGATTTACTAATAACCACTGCTGCAATGAGACAATTGACACACAAAACCAAAGGTACAAAAATCCATAATTTAAAGGACCCTTTAAATTACTAGAACCCCCACTCTAAGGTCAAATTAAATATAGAGAAGCTAAAGTCTCCAAAATAGAAGAGGGTTATGGATTTCTGTAATTGTGAAGATAGACCTTCAACTCAGTGAAGAAGTGGAAGAACAAATATTGCACTCCCTTACTTGTATATTCATGATCTAGAAGACAACTCATTTCTGTTTGACACTAGTTACTGTGGAAGCACAGGGCAGTGGAATAAAAACAATGGTTCTCCCATCAGGACGTCATTGCTACAGTGGAACTGGCAGGACCACCACTGTCGGTAGTTATTTAGTGAAAGCTGCTTCGTTGGTTACATTCAACATCACTTAGCAGGGATTTCCCAAGTCCTGGGGATAATCATCCCTTCAGTATTCTGGTGGTTCATTGGGATACTGAAAATTCAGTCTTTTCTGGTATCATCAGACACGAGACCAAATCACTGTCTTGGAAAGTCCTCGTGAACATGCTAAAGGAATATCTGTGACTTATAGGGGATTGACAGCAAAATGATCCTGGCAGAAAAGTGACCTTGCACGTAACCACTGTTTCTTGTTCAACAGCACCCAGTGGTGATGGCGTTGTTGGCTTTCTTTCCTGTGGTGGAACTGATGACATGCTAGTGCCCAAATACATATGTTGGAATAAAACCAGAACCCTGTCTCTACTGGTGCACAAGGCCAGACTGGAGCCAGTGCATCTCCTCACACCAGGAGGGACAGTGAATACATCTCCAGTAACAGCTAAAACAACATACTCACGCCCGAAATCCTGTCAATTATGACCCCTCCAGAAGCGTTTCATTCTTTCTACTGTATCACCATTTGGTAGTCCCAGCTGGCATGCATGTAAAGCTTCTGTAAATGAATACTCAGTAATCATAAACTTTTGCAATTTAAATTCTCAGTTAAAACAAGACTCCAACTTGAAATATTGTAGTTAATGATAAGCAGAAGGCATCTGGTACCTGGTGTTTGTTTCACAGCCGTCGGTTCAGTCACTGTTTTACTCAATTCAGTCAACACAGATTCTCAAGACCAGTCTAATTTCTCTTTCAAATAACCCCAGTACGCATTCGCACAGTTGCACGTGGGATATTTAAGCACCCCTGCTGCTCATCAGCAGGATTTCCAGTGTTACGCTCACTGCCACGGCTGGCTTTCACTGAAGATCCATTACAAAGGGACATTCGAAGGAAGCACTACAAGCAGAATTTAATTACAATTTCTCAGTACCAGAGGTCGGACCCAGTGATGGTACACCAGTGACATCCTTGGCTACTTTTTTTTTTTTTTTCCTTGAGACGAAGTTTCTGCATTGCCAGGCTGGCCCGGAACTTGCTGTTGTCTTCCTCCAGCCTCCCAAGGAGCTGGAATTACAGGCATGTACCAGTGCTCCCAGTTTACCTTACTACCCTTAATAGGCTGTACGCGGATACACAACAGGGGCCTCCGACCACTGTGAAATGAGATCCAACCACTGAATAATGAGATCTCTCTTCAAGGGCCAAGCATTCCACTACAGGGCAGCACCAGCTTCTCGCATTCTACATCCCATGGTCCACACCTCTTGGGTCTTTTTAGACCTAATTCTTCTCTTATATCGATTTATACCATTATATGAAAGCCCACCCCTCTCCCCGGGAGAGCTCAACAGGACCTGCACAGTTAGCATCGCAGCGGTCCAAGCAGCTGGCGCCTGCTTCCCCCAGGCCCAGCTTCGGGGCGGCCCTGGGCCACGCCGCAGGGCGCATCAGAGGGCTCCGCACGCCTCACAGCCGCCGCGGGCCGCCCTAAACTTTGCGCTAAGAGGCCGCCGCCAAGGGCTCCCGCTGCGCCCTGACCCCGTGCCTCTGGCCGCTCGCGTGGAGACTGGGTGCTCGCGGACTCTGTCTCGGGCCGCGGTGAGCACGGATCCCCACGCAGCACTGAGACGTCTCCGCGAACGGCCACTGCAGACTGTCCCGATAGGAATCCTACCTGCAGGGAAGGGCAGAACCTGTCATGACAGGTCTTTCTGAATTACAGGCTGTGGCTGCCTCGGAGCCCAGCCTGCCGCTCCCGGAGCAGAGCGAGGCCGCCGACCGCTTCCTCCTGTCCCTTAGGGTGGCGCCCCGGGGACAGGAGTCGGCGTGGGGAGGGGTGGCGAGC
>RJWM01048274.1:0-11545 GCA_004363535.1 Dasyprocta punctata
GCATAGGTAGGCCCTATCTCTTAAGTTATAATAAAGCCAGGCATGGTGGTGCATGTCTGTATTCCCAGCACTCAGTAGGCTGAGGCAGGAGGCGCACCTCAAGTTTGAGGCTAGTAAGTTCAAGGCCAGGCTGAACTACATGGCAAGACTTTGTCTCAAAAAAAACCAAAAAATTATAACAAACAAAAATCAAGGGCAAGTGAACTGCAAAATGTTAATAATTTCTGTGCCAAGCCGGGCATGGTGGCGCATGCCTTTAATCCCAGCACTCAGGAGGCTGAGGTAGGAGAAGCGTTGTGAGTTCGAGGCCGGCTTGGGCTACAACGCGAGTGCAAGGCCGGCCTGAGCTACATAGTGTGACCCTGCCTCAAAAAACCAGGGCTGGAAGTTTGGCTCAGTAACTTAAGCGCCTGCCCTGGCAGGTACAATGTTGTGAGTTCAATCCCCGGTGCCACAAAAAAAAAAAAAAAAAAAAAAAAAAAAAAAAAAAAAACAGGGCTGGAAGTTTGGCTCAGTAGCTTAAGTGCCTGCCCTGGCAGGTGCAAGGTTGTGAGTTCAATTCCCGGTGCCGCAAAAATAATAATAATAATAATAATAATTTCTGTGCCAAACAATGAAGGATTTATTACACTATTTTCTTGATATTTTACGTATGTTTAACTTCTGTCACAAAAAGGAAGATGTTTTTTATCTGAATATTGTAAGAAAATTATTATCTCTATAGCCCAGCATGGTGGCTCACACCTGTAATCCCAGCACTCTAGGAGGCTGAGTCAGGAGATTCAAAAGTTCCAGTCCGGTCTGGGCTACTTTGCAACTTAGTGAGACCCTGTCTCAAGAGAGAGGCTGGGGCTATTTCTCAGTGAGAAAGCCTTGAGTTCCATCTCCAGTGTCACAAAAACTGACTGAAAGAATCATTCTTCCATTGTTAGCTGTTTCTCAGATAATGCAACCTGTAAACCAAAAGAGGCAGCCCTCACTTGATTTACAGGGCTCTTTGAAACTCCCTAAATTTTCTAGCCCAGTCAATGTTCAGCTACTGGTTCTGCTTGAAAGCTGAAGAATTTATTTGCTAAAGTTAGAAGTCCAGTGACTCTTGGGAACCCAGTGCACTGTTCCTGCCCACGATTATGTCAGAACCATAATTAGCAGTCTCCGAGCTGCCAAAACACTTAGTTCTTAGTCCCTTCAACTTCCACTAAGGTTTGATTTTTTTTTTTTAACTAAGCTCTTTTGAGAGTAGTTAACATTCTTTTCTGAACATTAACTAATGTGGGAGTCAGCAGGGATACCAAGAACCAGTCTCTGACTATAGAGATAAGACTAGATAGAGTCAGGGTACCAGAACTCCAGATTTTTCCTTGTTACCTAAATGTTCTCCTAGTTTTTCAGGTCTATATGATGAGAATCATAATCTCACTCTTCCTACTTCATAAGATTTTTGTGAGCCTCCCAACTTACGAATGCATTCTGAAAGCAATGTATAAATGAAAGTCTCCCCCATTTATTGAACACATACGGGGAATAGGGGTAGAGCTCAGTGGTAGAGCACTTGCTAAGAGTGTCCAAGGCCCTAAGTTCAATCCCCAGCACCACAAAAAATAAAAAGAAAAAAATTATACGAAATATGTATTTAGTGAATGCCTCTTGGGTATGTGGTAACTAGGCCAAGAACTAGCTTAAGAAAGACCTCTATCTGCCCTTGTTTACTGACCTCAAGTACTTCAGTATTATAACCAAAAATGCAGTGGAATAAATATGTATCCAGGCCACACCCACAGTGTATACCTCCCCCTACTAGGCTTCACCTCTCAACATCACATCGAGCTACAAACCCATCAGTGAACTAATTCAGTATCACGAACCCTGATCCAGTGTCACACACCCATTATCCATCAGCTCCCAAAAGCCCCACCTATGAGCACTGAGGCTTTCAGGGAACATCTAGATGTAAGCATAATAGACAGTAACAAGTGTCAGAGAGAGAGAAATTGGAATGCCCCTGTGTTATTCTTAGTAATAGACAGTAGTGCTAATGTGGAAAAAAGTCTAGCAACTCTTTTTGTTGTTGTTGTTTTCTGTTGTTTTGTTTCATTTTTAGGTTTTTTGTTTTTGGAGGTTTTGTTTTGTTTTGTTTTGTTTTGTACCAGGGATCAAACTCACAACCTCGCACCTACCAGGCAGGTGCTTAGGCCACTGAGCTAAATCCCCGGCCCCATTTTTTGAGACAGGGTCTCTATGCAGTTCAAACTGGCCTTGAACTCACTTTGTAGCCCAGGCTGGTCTCTAACCCACAATGATCCTCCTGCCTCAGCCTCCCTAATGCTGGGATTAAAGGTGTGTGCCACCACGCCCAGCTTGTTTTTGTTTTTTTTGAGATAGAGTTTCCCTATGTAGTTCAGGCTGGCTTGAACTCACAGTATAGCCCAGACTGGCCTCAAACTTGTGGCAGTCCTCCTGCCTCAGCCTCCCAAGTGCAAGTCTGGCAATTCTATAAAAAGTTCAGAGTTTCCACATGATTCAGCAATTCAACTCCTAGAGTTATACCTAAAAGAAATGAAAATATAGGACCCACATGAGAACTTCCACACAAATATCATAGCATTATTCATAAAATCAAAAAGAAGAAAAAAAAAACTGTCTATTAACTAATGGAGGAATAATAAAATGTGGTATGTCCATACAATAGAATATGTTGGCATTTCATAAAAATAAATGAAATGATGATGTTATGACATAGATAAACATTGAAAGTATCATACCAAGTGTGTTTCTCAGATTTCCATCACTGTGACAAAATACAGTACCTTAATACAAAACAATTCACAGGGAAGACTGGTTTATTTTGGCCCATAGTTTCAGAAGTTTCAGTCCCTGGTCACTGTTGCTTTGGGCCTGAAGTGGTAAAGTACACTGTGGTATTGGGGGCATGTCATAGGGATAGACTGTTCAACTCAGCTTGCCGAAGCAGGAGCAGTCCCAATATTCCCTCAAGGCCCTGTCCCCAATGACCTAACCTCCTCCCACTAGGCCCCACCTCCTAAAAGTTTCACCACCTCTCAATAGCACCATGGGCTGGCAACAAAGCCTTTGGTGCATGGGCCTTTGAGCAGACATTTAAGATCCAAATCCTAACACTAAGTAAATGAAGCCAGCCACAAAATACTAAGCAACATATGATTCCATTTATATGAAATGTCCACAATAGACAAATCTATAGAGGTAAAAAGGTGATTCATGTTTGCCTAGGGGAAGAGTTGAGGGGAATGAAAAATGCCTGCTAGCAGGTACAAGGTTTCTTTTGGGAGATGACAGGATTTGGATATGTGGAATTGGATTGGTCCATTGATGGCTTTATAGTGAGGTGTGATATTGGGAGGTAAAGCCTGGTGGGAAGAAGTGGGTGACTGTGGGCACTTGTGGGTCCCCATGGGTCACTGTGGGCAAGGCCTGGAACAGTACATATCTCCTTCCTCCTCCCTTCATCCCATTCTGCTTCCTGTCGGCCGTGCTATGAGCCAGCCTCCTCCACCATGCCACCCTGCCTTGGAGCCAGCCAAGTAAGGACTGAAACCTCTACAAACTGTGAGCCAAAATAAATCTTTCCTTTCAATTGTAGTGTCAAGTATCGTGTCCCAGCAACAAGAATGTAACTAAGACAGAGACTTAAAAAAAGATGTCAGCTTTTTTATTCCTGAAAGGTAGGACAGAGATTGACTCTATTATGAGGGTTAATATTTGATCCCTAAAATAAACTTCAACCAGCCATTCACTGGCAGAAGTTGATTGCCTTAGGTGTCTCAGAAGGAATGGGCATAGTATAGATGGCAAGTCAGATGTACCATCTTAGCAAACAGGCATATTTAGAAAAGAGGATTAGAAGAGGTACATTAATTCACAGTTCCCTCTTCTAGACTCTCAAGAGGAGTTGGGAGGGTCAGTAAGAAAGCAGAGAGGAAAAGTCAAGAGTGTTCCCCTAGCAAAGTGTCCCCCTCAGAAACCTGGCAAGTAAAGAACAAATGTTCCATCAACAATTTGTCAGGTCGTCACAATATAATGAAGATTTGGAGAAAATGTCAAGGGAGAGTCAACCTAGTGCTGATGATTCATTCCCAAGCACAATTTGATGGACGTTGATGCAAATCTGTGCCTTTGCAAATGGTGAATGACTAATGTCAAAAGACAAAACTCGCAATTTAGTTTAAAGATCTAAATTGACTCTGTTTTCCTATAAAAGAGAAATGTGTTCCCATGGTCTGAGTATAACAGGATGAAAAAGCAGGGGAAAAAAATGGACTGTTCATTTCAAAGTCCCTATTCTTGGAAGGTGGAGATAGGGAGCCAGAACAGTAGCAAATACTCTCTGGTTAACATCAGTCCACTTCAGTTTGTCTCTTTTTGTGTGTAAGGATTAAGGAAGAGGAAAAGTGATTATCATGCTAACTAAATCCAGGCTGTCTGGGAAATTTGGCTGTTAATGCTGTAATCCTGATAACAATTTAGTTTCAGTTCTGTAACACAGAACTTTAGCTTGAGTAACTTCATTTTATTTTTGTCTGGTGTGTTGCACTCCAGTGCAGGAATTTAGTCCAAAACAAAGGCCTCCTGTCTTGTTTATTTAGCACTAGATGATTTTCAAGGTGATTCTTAAATAGTCAAAGCATCAAGTGTCAAATTTATACTTGACTAACAAAACAGCACTAAAATGGTTCATCTAAGTGCACATTCCCCAGGATCTATCTCTAACACATGACAAATGGCGTCCACAGTTTAAACATACTCGTGTGTGTATCCTCAATTCCCAATATAGTGACAATTGTCCAATCATTCTACCTTTTGGTAATAGATTCTACCCCCATAACCTCAAGGTTGGCACATGATTTGAATCTAGTTGAAGCCAGGCGTGTGGCACACACCTTTAATCCCAGCACTCCAGAGGCTGAGGCAGGAGGATCGTTGTGAGCTCGAGACCAGCCTGGGCTACAAAGTAAGTTCAAGACCAGCCTGAACTGCATAGTGAGACCCTATCTCAAAATAAAGTAGGGCCGGAGATTTAGCTCAGTGGCCTAAGTGCCTGCCTGGCAGGCGCAAGACTGTGACTTCGATCCTCAGTACCAAAGCAAAAAACAAACAAACAAAAAAAGAATCTAGCTGATTGTAATGTGTCATAACATAATCTCAGTCATCACCCATATAGAGCTAATTGGCTTTCTTCCTTAGGAACTGTTTGCGAGGACTGAAAAAGTGTAACGCCTCCATTTACTTCTGATCATGGAGGAGCGTGATCCTAGGATATCACTCATAAGAGCCAGTAACCAAGTGTTCCTTTTACATAGAAAAACCTTGAAAGATAAAGCAGTTACCCAAAGGACAGCCGCACACTCAGCAACCATTCACTGTATTGCACACCTCCTGTATGCTGAGGACCGCTCTGGGAGCTAGAAACACCCACGTGAGAAAGGTGAGTAGTAGAAAGGACAGCTGTGACGGCGTTATAGCTCCGGGCTACTAGGATCCCTACTAGACAATGTGTCCTGTCACTGTTTAACCCATATCTTCTGGGCTTCTCTCCACGACTAAACCAGTATATTGCTAATCAGCAGCTTTTACTGAGAGGCCTTTTCTGGCCAGGGAAGCACACTGGGCCTGCAGGCAAGCACGCTGGAATTAACCTGCAGGCAGTGATAAACAGGAAGTGGGTGGATAAACATCCCTGCTTCTCAGAACACCTGCTGTGGCCCGCAGTTTCCCAGCAGGATGGAACCTAGCTGCCTGATCCACACACACACACACACACACACACACACGCTTTCCAGAATTTCTCCCCTTCTCTGCCTCATTTCTGCATCTCCTCCTAGTATTTCCTGGGGTCACCTTCAAAATAAACTACTCGCACCCTGATCCTTATCTCAGGGTCTGCTACTAAGGAGCCCAAACCAAGATACCAAAAACATCCTTCCAATTACTGAAAAATATATCCTCTTGCACTCATTAAAGTAGAAACTAATAGCATTAACCTTGGGCTGTCCTCTATGGTAGCACAACCCACACGAGGATTAGGAGGACTTGACATGCAGCTGGTCCCGACTGAGATGTGCTGTAGATGTAAAACACAAAAAGATTTTGAAGACCGTACCCCACCAAAAAAAATGCATTAATAATCTTTTACACTGACTACATGATACAAGGATAAGATTTGGGACACACTGGTTTAAAAATGCCTCACTAATTAAATAAAATTACAGATGTGGCTGGGCATGGTGGCTCACACCTGTAATCCCAGCACTCAGGAGGCTGAGGCAGGAGGATCGTTGTGAGTTTGAGACCAGCCTGGGCTACAAAGTGAGCTCAAGGTGAGCCTGAACTGCATAGTGAGACCCTATCTCAAAAACCACAAGAAAAAAAAAAAATGAAAATTACAGATGTGGCTCACTTTATTTTTCTGCAACAGTTCTGCCCTAGTCAATGGATGGGCTCCAAGACCACTAATTTCTCACTCCCTGAAGAAGACAAGAAATAGAGTCATGTTGTTACAGAAATCCCCTTGAGTGTGCAGTCAAACAAAGTCATCCTCAGGGTTCTGAACTTTGTTATCAGTAGCAAGTTGCTTGTGTCACCCTTCTCTGTGGCCTCAGTCCTATCTCTGATATGACACCACCACACAGAGCCACTGGAGGAACAAAATGACAAAACTGTTTACAAAGTCCAGTTAAATTTTATTTGGTTACCATTAAAATATGCTAAGAATATTGAATAACAGTATTTTACTTTTGTTCTTCTGGAAAACTCATCCATTACTGAGATGAGTTACCCAGAAACTTCTAAAGCTTAATGAAGATGTCATCACAAAAGGCTACATCTGAAAAGATGAAGTCACTGTTTTTAGTAGGGTCACAATCTAAAAGAAGTATAGAGAAAGCTGGGTGAGGTAGCACATTCCTGCAATTCCAGCTACTCAGAAGCCTGAGGTGGGAGGATCTCAAGTCTAAGTCCAGCCTGGGCAATTTACAGAGGATAGGGTTGGTGCTTGTGCTTACCCAGCATGTACATGCTCCCAAATTCAATCTCCCGTGCCATCACCACATAAATAAATAAATAAGTACTGCAAAATAATATAGACAAATATGCAAATATACCCATTCTCGGCAAATCAATAAAAAATTTTAAAGCATAACATCCCAATTGTAATGAGGGTAAAGTGCAGTAGATATTATAATAAACTATCAGTAAAATGTAAACTAAAATATATGGAAAATAACTTGTCAATATTTATTAAGAGCCTTAAAGGTGATTATCCCCCTTAATTCAATAATGTTGCTTATATAAAAGCTACCTGTAGAATCATTCAAGGAAAAAAATAATATTGTAAACAATAATTAATGCACAAGTTCACGTACAAATACATTTACCAGTGCCTTGCCTATGTCATGGACTGTGTCTGATGTCCTCCCAAAGCCTCGTGCGCTCATAGCTGGGGCTTTTCAGAGCTGGCTGGATCTAGAGTGTGTGATGCTGGGATTGATTCATGGGGCAATGCTAGGATCAGGGGCACCTGGATTAAGGGTATGGGAGCTACCCACCCTGAGTAGCCTGGGTAAGATAAAAGGGGCAGAAAGAGCTTTGGTCATCCCTTGCTTGTTGCTTTTGCTGTGTTCTGCCTCCAAGAACTGCTTCTCCTGCCTTGGAGTCAGCCGGTTATGGACTGAAACCTCTACAAACGGTGAGCTGAAGAAAACTTTTCCCTTTTAGTTTAGGATGTCAGGCATTTTGTCTCAGCCATGAGAGAAAAGTAACTGAGACAGAATTTGGTACCACATAAGTAGGGTCATTGCTGTGACATTATCTGGCCAGGTGGCTCAAGAGCCTTTGGAACTGGCTTGTGGGAAGAGTTAAGAAAGGTTTGAAGATACTGGCTGAAGAAGTAGAACTGGAACACCTTAGGCTGTACTTGATGGGAGAGTCTGGTCAGAGCTCAGAAAGCCAGAATGCTGATAGAAATGCTGCCAGTAAAGACCAGGCTCAGGAGGTTTCTGCTGGAAAGAAGGACTGTATTGGCTGTTGGACTCCAGGCGATGTATGCTGTAGCCTGGCAGAAAGTTTGTCTACATTTTGCTTGTGTCCAGAGACTTTGCCTGAGACTAAGATTAAGGGCAGGGCAGACTAATAAATCTGGCAGAAGAAAATTCAAGGCAGTCTAATATTGAAGGGGTGGTATGGCTGATGTTGAGGTCTATTAACCAGATCTATATTGAGAATCAAAAGCAAAGAGCCCAGCAGAATGATTTAAAACACTGTAAGTTTGGCCAGAAAGGAGGCTCCAGTAAAGCTGTAGACTGCAAAGACAAAGCAAAGGATGTCTTGATTGCTGAGAAGGAACGGAATAGAAAAAGTAACCTGAAGGTATCACAAGAAACACAAAGACTCCAGCCTTTGCACCCTCAAAATTTGAAAGTGTAAGACTTTGCTTTGAGAAGAGAGTTTCAGAGCACCATGTTCCAGATGGTGGCAGCCTAGGGAAAGTTGCTCCTCAGGACTTGGTTCACAGGCACTGGATCCCTTCAGTTAAGAGAGAAGAAAGCCTGGCTAGTGCCTCATCAATGTGGTGGTGGTTTTAGGTGCATACATAATGCAAAAATTGTGGGGTCAGGAAGGCTTTACCCAGATTAGAGAAGAAGGCCTGAGAAGCCAGGTAGGCAGTGTGTAAAGCCAAAATGCAGTGGAGACCCCAGAAGTTTGAAGAAGCCAGGAATGTGGATCATCCAAGGAAAGCTGCAAGGAGTGAGCAGAGCCAGCCAAAAAAACAAAAACAAAAACAAAAGGCCATAGGAGCTACAACCACCAGAACTGCCATAGAGGCACCTCAGGCTTTTGGAATTCACAGTGTGCTGGGGATGCTGGAAGTGGAACTGTGGGATTTAGTGTTTACCCTGCTGGAGTTTGGACTTGCATTGGTCACGTTTCTTTCTATCCCCCTCTTTGCACCTTTTGGAATAGAAATGTTTATCTTGTGCCACTGAATGTTTAACTTTCCTTTCATTTGTGCAGGGGCTTGCAGCTAAGAATTTGCCTTAAGTTTCAGAGGAGACTTGGAACTTGGACTTTTCAGCAATGCTGAAACTGTAAGAATTTTGGCAACTCTTGGAGATGGACTCAATGCCTTTTGCATAAAGGGGTGTGTGTGAGGTTTGGGGAGGGGGCCAGGGGCAGTATGTAATGGCTTTGTCAAGATGTCCCCCCAACCTCACGCACTCATAAGTGGGGTTTTCAGAGGTGGCTGGATCTAGAGTGTGGGATGCTGGAACTGATTCATGGGGCAATGTTGGGCTCCAGGGCACCTGGATTAAGGTGTGAGTGCTACCTACCCTAAGCAGCCTGGGCAAGATAAAATGGGCAGAAAGAGCAGTGGCCATCCCTTGCTTGTTGCTTTTGCTGTCTGCCTCTATGAACTGCTTCTCCTGCCTTGTGGTCAGCTGATTATGGGCTGAAACTTCTACGAACTGTGAGCTAAAGAAACCTTTCCCCTTTAACTTTGCACATTAGGTATTTTGTCTCAGCAATGAAAGAAAAGTAACTAAGGCAGCCTATTACATTACAACTTGGGAAACAGCTTCAAATTCAGTAACAGCAGAATGATTAAACCATGAATCACTTCTAAACAAGTATTTCCTCACCCTTGGGCTCCTGTGGGACCAGGCGGCCTTTACTGAGTTACCCAAAGCAACATTTGTTTTCAGATGTGTTTTATTTCATAGAGAAAAAAATAAAACAAAATTTTAAAACACATCAATCAGGGGGGAACAATGGTTCATACACTGCACGTTGTGCACCCAGGGCACAAGATATCTGCATTCAATTGTCAGAACAATACCAGGACAAATCTTTCTCTTCAATGAATGCAGAGAAATAAGTAGTATAACTATCTTAACTGTTTTCTATATACATATACATATACATATACATATACATATACATATGTCGTTTCTTTCAGCTTCTCACACTAGTGAGACAATACAATATTTACACATGCATGTCTGATTTATCTCACTTATGAGTATGGTCTCAAGTTGCATCCATTTATCTATAAAAGTCTTGAGTTTATCATGCTTTATGGCTGAGTAGTATTCCATTATATCAAAATACATCTTTTTTATCCATTCCTCAGTCAGTGGGCATTTTGGTTGTTTCCAAGATCTAGCTATTACAAATTGTGCTGCTATAAACATAGGTGTACATATATCGCTGTGATATGATGTTCTTAATTCTTTTGGGAAGATACCAAGAAAGGGAATAGTCCTAGTTTTTTGAGGAATCTCCACACTGATTTTCACATTGGTTGCACCAGCCTACACTCCCACCAATAGTGGAGAAATGTTCCTTTTTCCCCACAGTCCCGCCAGCATTTGCTATTCCTTGATTTCTTGATAATAGCCATTCTTTCTAGGGTGAGGTGGAATCTCGGTGTTGTTTTAATTTGCATCTCTGGAATGACTAGTGATGCTGAACATTTTTTCACATATTTATTTGCTGTCAAAGAAACATTTTTAACAGGCACAGAAGCCCTGTCCAAATGTGTTGAGGAGCTATGTGTGTGTGGAGATGGGGCTTACAAACAACTCTGCTGAATTAGCTGTGAGCAGGAAGAGCAAGCATACTACTGCAGGGGAAACTCTCGAGAAGGCATTCTTCATACTGAAGACTCTCCGGTAGCCAGAATTGGGATATTTATTACCTCACAGTGTATTTTATGCAGGGAGCATTCATGGGATGTTTTTGTTCTGTTGCGGTACCAGGAATTGAACCCAGTGCCTCATGCATGTCAGGTAACCTCTCTACCCCTGAGCTGCACCCCCTGCCCTGTTGCTGGCTCTGAATAACATGAGGGTAGAGGTCGTCAGTGTCTGCCCCTCGCCCCTCACGCAACCCCAACTGGAAGTCCAGGTCAGAAGTCCTGGGAACCCCCAACCTGCTTCAGTCAGTAGACTGACAGGAGCTCGTGTGCAAATAGCCCACTCGCTGGCTCCCCAGGGAAGTTAACTATGGGTCTGTGTCTGCACTGTCTCCTAAATTTCTCCCCAGGATGTTGCTCCACTGGCCCATTCTCAGAATATGCTGGATGACAGATCTTTATGGGCTTTGTAGTCTTCCCCATCTGCTGCATTTTGAATTTGGATTGTTCCTCTATGTGTTAAAGGCTTGATTCTCAGCCTGTGACACTATGATGTGTGGGAGGGATGGCTTTAGAAGGTGGGACCTAGTAGAAGGAGGTGAGGTTACGGGGGCTTTGACAGGGATGTGGGGATCCTCTGTTTCCCCCTCCTTTCTTCCTCCCCCCACCCTCTCCGTCTCTTCCTCACTCTCTTTTGCTTCCCTGCTTGCAAAATGTAACAGTATGTTCCAGACAAAGATTGAAGTCGAAGACAAAGGAGGTAGACAGGAGAAGTATCGCTGAGAGAGGAAATAGCTCCTCATAATCAAGAAGGGATTCAAAAGTGGATAGTCAAGGGGACTCTGTCTAGGAATTTTTATACTAAAAACTGACCAGGAC